>CM063498.1:210256194-210266194 GCA_032207245.1 Pardosa pseudoannulata | reverse complement strand
GCGCGAAGGGTGTCCAACCATACAGTAGGGAATAGCTTCATCAGGGAGGTCTCTATGTACGCAGGACAATGGTCGGCATTCCGCTGACCTCACGCCACCGTCCAGCCCGAAAAAGATGGGTTGCTGAACATCAAGATTGGTAGCAACATGATTGGAACCAAGTGCTGTTTACATCATCCAGAATCCATTACAGAAGATTCATCCTGCTGTGTGACACTCGACGTGTTTTGGTATGGAGGGAAAGGGGCACTCGAAATAAAACCTCCACATTCGTTCGTGAAAATGCACAATACAGACGAGCTGGTTGGATGGTATGGGGTGGAGTCAGCATAGGGAGACAAATGGACTTGCATATCATTCGAAATGGTACAGCCTGAAGGTATGCAGACGATACTGATACTTCATGTAATACCTTAAGCTGCAGCCATTGGAAATTAGTTTGTTTTTCAGCATGATAATGCCAGAACGCATACAGCTCTTCTCATGGAGAACATGCTTGAAGCTGAAACAGTACAATATATGGAATGGCCAGCGTGCTCTCCTGACCTTAATCCAGTCGCACATGCTTGGGACATGCTCGGGCGAGGCATTGCTGCTAGAACAAGATTTCAGTTTACTCTCCGAGATTTGAAGTTTACACTTGTTTGGGAGTGGAACAGTACTGTTCAAAGTCTTATAACATCCCCGTATCCATGGCAAATAGGTGTGCAGCACTCTTAGCTGTTCGAGAAGACCACACACCATATTAAAAGTCTTGCATCATTTCTAAACAATAGTTTTTTTTTTATCGTTTACATGTAACCAAATTATTGCCCTAAATAATCTTTTCATGTTGTTTCCATATTTTCAAAAATTAAAGCTGAATTAAAAAAAAATTACGTCTTTTTTTCTATATTGTGCATTTATACAAATGTACTATCCATTTTATGCCAATACTCGGCTGTCTCGAACGGTTTTCTTAACTTATATTCTCGCTCCCCTAATTTTTTTGAGCAGTGTATATATTAGATATATTTAAACTCTTTTCTCTTCTCGGTTTATGAGTTTTGTGGCACCCTCGATGTCATAAAACATCTCATTGTTCTTGCCAGAGAAAGAAAAAGCGTTGTATTCGTTGCTGTGACACCTCTCTAAAGAAATTTAATACGTTCCACATTCGTTCCATTTACCCTCTAAGAGAACATCCCCTATAAATTTCCAAATATTCAATTTTTTTTAATCTCTGGATATTTCTGAATCATTGAATAGAAGTTCCCTCGAAATATTCGAATTAGAAATATAAAATCTTTGCTTTTAATATCGTAGCTTTTAAGGAAACTGTAAAAATTTTAAATGCATTTTACTGAAACAAAATCTTTAATTACCTTAGTAGAAATGTGGAATATTTTATTCCCCAATTTTTTCAAAAGCTAGAGATAAATCTTGAAAGAGGAGTACGATTTACGGATTCACCCGGCTTTTAGGCCTTTTGGCACATTAGATGGGACTAAAGAGTGATCCCTGCATGTTCCCCTTCAAGCTCCCCTTACGGGGAACAAGCAGGAATCACTCTTTAGTAGGGGAAAGCCGAAAGGAATCGACACTTACTTCTTCCGGCCGCCTCGTCCCTGTGCACGATGCAGGCGCACGACTTGAGGTGGATGGAGGGTTCGGTGATGTGGGTCCCGTCCTTCCTCCAGCACATGCAGAAGGGGGAACCCTGGAAGCACTGCAGAGCCTCGTACTGACCGTCGGCGTCGCACTTGGGCACCAGCTTCACCTTCGTGTTCGACTTGAGCTCCCGTTCGCGGTGCTCCTCGCAGTCGGTCAAGGCAGTGGCCAGGGACAGGCAAACGGTCAAGGCGGCGATGCAGAACAAAGTCTTCATGGCGATCCTGAACGGGATACGAACACGCGAATCTTTAATTGACGCATGCTCAAACCGAAAATTCACATTTGCTTAATGTATAGACGCCACGGAGAATGGCTGCACTCAGGATTTCGAGTGATTGTAAAATGCGAAGGCCAATCTAGAGATTATTAAATTGAGTTTGGTTAACACTTTCTATTATCGAAGGAGAGTTTGCAGTTAAAAAATGGCTCGTATTCGAGTCAGGGGGTGGAACATCCGCCACAGCCCCCCGACAGAAAAAAGGCGTGAGTTATCATCGCTCCTTTTTAGGTTTATTCACCAGCGAGTCCTAAGTCCACTATAAAAGGAATTGCGATCTTTTGCAGTGTTCCTGTCCGGGGTCGAGAACATCCAACACTGCTCCATAACAGTAGCCACCCAAAAAGGCACGAGTCGTCATTATTCCCATTTCAGGTTTGTTCGCCTGAAGCAGTCGAAAGTCCATTACAAAAGGACTTTCGACCTTCTACGATGTTCCTGTCAGAGAGCGGGAAAATTTAACACAGCCCAAAAAGCAGTCTTCATTACTTCGATGTTTGTTTTGTGTGTGTGCGTGTGTTTTCACCTCAAACAGTTGAAAGTTCTTTACAAAAAGAGAAAGGTATCCTACCAAACGAACTTGAATAAGTTATCTTGGAGTGTGACGGTAAAGTTTTTCGAGTCGAAAACTCGACAATAGGATTCGAGATCCGATTTATTGGTTTGTTCATATTTTGTATAACATAAAGGTAAACTACAGCACCTCAAGCCAAGGTTTCTTTAGTTTGATAGACAACCAATACCGTCACGATACAAGACAATAGGGTACGCTTCTTATTGACTCGATGGGATCCCCCTTTAAATTATATTCAGGAGGAGATACCTTCAGATCCCTTCTTCCACCTAATAATTCCTGCACGTACTCTGCTATATTTGGTTCGGTCTACTCTTTTGCAACACAAGGCTTCGTGATACCGGGACCTGCTGCTAGAAGCCGACGAAAGGTTAAACGAAAGACAGTTGAGGCAGAAACCGACATCTACACAGAGAAAAAGTGTTCGTTCTGAAAAAGAATTTAAAAAAATCCAAGGGGGGTGAGGCCCTCATTTAAGTGGACTTGATTTCATATCCACAGACAAATAACTTCTTAAAGCTTTCTTTTCAATACAGGTAGCAATAGAGACAGCTATCTTTATTCCAAACACGGCTGCGAAGCTCTCACTTACTGCTTTTAAAAAATAAGAGAAGTGAAGAAAGGATAGAAATTTCATGGGTAATAATTTTGATATAGGAGGCGCAGCCACCAGAAAGCAAGTTTCCCGATGTTTTCCCCTTTAAAGTAAACGTAATTAGCCGTGTCCATTGCGCGTGCGTAACAGATCTATGACGTATCAATCGTATGCCAGCTGGACAGGTCCCGACTCCTGCCAGTAGCGTGGTAGCAGTGTTCCGAAATGGAAACTCTCATTCCTTCTCCCGCCGCCTGCATATAGTTCGGTCGGTGATCTCGAATGCACAAAGCATTGCGCCCATTGAAATTCATCGTCCTCTCTGTCAGGTCTATCAGCCGAAACTGACAACTTAACACGAAATTCAATGCTAAGGAGCAGCACTGACATTTCTGCTACTATATCACGACGACGGCGACGAGTTCCTCGCCAGGATAGTCACGGGCAATGAGACTTGGATTTCGCACTTTACCCCGGAAACCGAGCAGCAGTCGATGCATTGGCATCATAGTGGATCTTCGGTCAGGACTAAATTCAAACAGACGCTGTTTGTACGGAAATGGACGTGCACGGTGTTCTGGAACAGGAAGGCTAGCTCCATACACAAGCGGCAGAGTTCTACGACAGAGGGATACAAAAGCGGATCCCACACTACGACAAGTGTCTCCATTCTGGTGGTGGATATGTTGAAAAATAGCTGAAACATGCCTGTACATATTGCCAGCAAATAGTCCGTGAAAGTGTGAGCTCTTTTTTTTCTTTTAAATAGGGAAACTTACTTTCTGGATGCGACTCGTATTACACACCCATATATGTATATATGTTATACATATATGTATATATGTTTGTGATAAACTAATGAACCCTAGATTGAAATAATGTGCCGGCATCTGGGAGTCATTGCTGAATGTAGTTTATTTAAAAAATAAAAGCTGTAGACTCGGTTCGCCGAGACAAATGAAGCCCTAATATTAAACTTCCGAGGAATTTGTTTTGAACCCCTCGTGGCCAATAACAGTCCAGCTGAAAAGAAAATGTAAAATAACAGCATGTTTTGGTAACTGTATTGTAAGAACATCAATTCACTCGAGTTACTAAAATTCAACGATTAGTTGGCAAGAACTAAAATCAACGTAAAGAGTCTGATCCCTCTATCACACGATTGCTACACATCTCAAGTTACATCGGAGAAGAAGTAATGTCCTTATACATAAGTGTGTGTGTGTGTAATATATCAAAATTATTCCACCTAAAATATCTATCTAAAATTCTCCTTTTTTCTTTTCTCATTCTTTCATACCCAATATCCCAGCCATAACATATCAGATTTAAAGAAGTGTTCGCCGATTTCCATTCTTTTGACCCGCCTCCCTAAATCAACGCCTAGATTGGTTTGGTTTTTATTTTCAACATGAGGGCTCATGATACCGGGACCTACAGCTTAAAGCCGATTCCGAACAGTTGCGAACACCCATGCCACAGTGGGATTCGAACTCACGATTTCCGGTACCGAAGGCCAGCACCCTAACCAATGGGCCATCGTTAGGCACCAACGCCTAGAATAAAAGCTCATTGGCCCCTTTTCGAGACAGGTTAAATGATCAAAGTCCGTTTCTGACTGACTGGTATCTTGGAAAAATATTCATGTCATCAATCGCTGTTGGGGGAAAATTTGTGAAAGAAGTAGTCGTCAGCACTGGATGCAAAGCTCTCGTCTTGTGCAGACTTCCATTTCTAGCGTCAGTAAAGTTAAGTTCCACAACGTTGGACTTCTCAGTTCTTTAAGGGAGCCACGACTGCAAATATTACTCTAACATGGCGCTTCCGTATTACGTGGTACCCAATTATATAAAAAAAAACTTGTATATTAAGTAAAGTACATTGTGTATCAAAGATATAAAGATTTAGATGCGTATATCGTACGTTTTGTACAACACTCTTTATTTTGAATGTGGTACGCAGATATAAAATATATAAAAGCTTGTATATAAAATAGAATTTATTGTGCATCACAAGGGATACATACGAGATGTACAAAAGTATAAAGTGCTAGATGTTTATATGATTCGTGATTTAAAGGGTGTACCCATTCATCCACTCATTTCTGGCCAAAGTCGAAAACCTAAGTTATGCACAAAGTGAAACAGACAGAAAATTGGAACAACTTTGATAATTACAGAATGTCCTCACTAGAGATCAGCTGTTATTTTAAACGATACGGTGGATCGAAAGATTTATACATAAAAAAACACATCGCAATAAGAAAATTATTTGGTTTCCCATGTCAACATGGGGCTGTAAAATGAAGCGTTATACTCGTAAAGCTCTTTGTCTCGATTTCAGTGGATGTATTTTTCAAAAACTAAACGAGGGCTCGAATCCAGAAATGTCGATTCCAGTGACAAAATTACAAACAATAGACGATCGGAAATGGACTGCCTATATCAGGAGTGTAAGTGACTCGCCCGTCTCAGTCGATGGGAAGACCAGTGAGTATTTGGGGTGGACAATAGGACATTGTCCCTCAACTTGACAAATGGAATCATCAAAGTTTTTACAATAATGGTTTTCTGTGATACCCAAACCATGGAAGGGTAAAAAAAGCGGTTGTGGTGGTGAATGGCGAAGCGAAAGGCGATTGTGGACTGACCGTCGGGAAAATTGAGCGTGAAGATTGTTTACCCGCGTCATCCAGGCACCAATTGCTCGAAGTTACTAACAAGAAAGAATGTCAAAGAAGGGGGGAAAGGATACAACCCCTGATATTGAGGTTTCCTGGTAAGGGGACAAAAGCGTTTCAGGAGGGATGACGTGGGACTCTTCGACTAACGAGTCATGCTTTTTGGCGAATGCGTCGAACTCAGGCAGAGAAGGAAATTTGAGGACTTTGTTTTCCCTGTGTTTTATGCCAGGTTGTTTAAACCATTTCTTTTTTTTTTTCTTAAAAATAAATTGAAGTTTATCTGGTTGAAAGAAAGGCCTCATCTATTCGTCATATACTTCCACTACCAATTGGACCGAAGCTAAGTCACGACCGTCAGATTAAGGTTTGAAGAAGGATAAATTTAACATTTCGAACGCATGGAGTTACAAGGGGTGCTTTTCAACAGTTTGGGGGAAGCCATAGAGCTTATTGTTGTGATGACGGGACTTCTTCATCAAATAGCAGAAAAAAATAGGATATCAATGCTCGATCCTACTCAAATTTACTTAATTATTACTACATATTTATTTATCATAATACAAGCATTTTCATAAAATATGGAAGGGTAACGTAGTTAATGGAGTTCTTTCCTTAAATTAAAAGATTTTTTTGAATTCTTCTTGGTACTGAAACCGCGTTCCCGTGAGTCAAGTCAAAAGTAATACGTGACTCGTATAAACGTTTCTGGTCCAGTCATCAATTACCAACTTGCGTCAAGTAGGGAGTCACGTCCAATAGTTCTTCACACTTGTCGTTTGTGTTCTATTCTCTAAAAAATAGTCTTTGGGAGAGCTTTTTAGTATTCAAAAATAATACATTCGACATCAGCAACAACAACCATTGTTATGAATCGGGGTATTAGGCTATAAGTTTGGAATAATCCAGTGCGAGCCACGTTTTTCGTTTTCTAAGTTTTTTATTCAACGTAACAGTTCAACAACGTAACAAAGGACTGACAACAGAACAATATACACGTACATTATCTCAACTTCTAAAACGCGCACACAGCGCCATCTATTGAGATGAAATTATTAGATTGCTTGGTTGGAAGTCACAACAACCATTGTATTTTTTTCCAGCACCTTCCGCTTTGCCACCGGCGGAAAACCAAAAACAGCGGAGCTCGCGACAGTTTGTTTTTGTTTTGTTTTTAATAGGCAGACTTTCTTTTTGTTTCAGTAAATTTTTTTCTAATGCAGTTGTCAATACATGCATGCATAATTATGCCAAACACGGCAGAGAAACTGTTACACATTTAGTACCACCCGAGAAGCACGTGTAGCTTAAACCCTTGCCTTAAACCCTTGAATATATTTTTAAAAAACGCGACAAGAATGAAAATTCTGTCTTTTTTAAATTTTGTTCGTTATTATCACCAAAATGTTAAAAACAGATTTTTTTTTAAAAAAAAAACATACTTTTAAACGAGTACTATTTTCAATATTTTCGCATACATCGGAAATGATAATAAATTAGTGCTTTTTGCTCCAATTACATCCAAATAAATTCCGTGATATTATTTTCCGCAAAAATATAATAAACTAATACAACACTATCATTATCTCTATCAATTATCATGAACTCCTTTAGTGTTGCCACTTCAAGTAATATATATTTTTGAAAATATAAAAGATTCAAACGAAATTTAAAAAAATGAAATTTACTTGACCGTAAAATAACTTCTGAAATAGGCAGATAGAAACTAAATTTTTGCATGAAATTTAAATTAATTATATATGTTATCCTATAAACAAAAAACTTTTTAAAGGTATACGACATTTTAAAATTTAAAAAAATTAAAAAGTACTAAGAAATTGAAAATTAAAAGAGAATTTAAATTTATCATTATGTAAGATAAAATATAAATTATTTGTAAAGTAATTATTTTATACATTTATATTATTTTATTAGAATAAAAATATATTTAGAAGCCAATTAAGTTTTTTTGTGAGCCTCATTCATATTAATAACTATTTATAATAATTATTAATAAAATTATATATTTTTTATATTATTAGTTAAGAAATAATTTATAAATAATTGCAGTTCACAGAAAAAATGATTTGTTTACATTTTATATGAAAAATTAATTTATAATTTACATATTTCAAAAGGTTTTTTACTTTTTTCATGGTTGAAATTTAATTTTCAACACTTTCAGTAGAAACTAATAATGTACTAAAATTTTAATTAGCTTTAAAAAATTTGTTTAATGAATATATTGAATGTATTTCTAGACCTCCCCTTCTCCCTTCCCTCTGCAAGAAAAAAAAACAACACGTCTTTGTGATCTTTAGAATATATGTAGTATCATATTAGAAACTAGCATATAGCCCGTCATATGACGGGATCAGTAAAATTTTTAATTTTCCAAAATTCTAAAGTACTTTATGAGGCAGGTAAAAAAAAATGGTTTGTTGTTTGGCTGAGAATTGCCTTGCAACAAAAAATAATCGATGATTCAATTTAAAATCATCGCATATGTACCTAATCTATTATTTAAGCCAAATATAAAAGAATTATTGACGTCATATCTAAGTTCAATGATAAAACGTATGAAAATAAGGCATAATTTAAAATAAGAAATGATTTAATGAGATGGTTAAAAGAATGACGTCACCATGCTAGAAAAAGGTTATTTTTACCTATTTATTATGGGATAAATGGATAAATTGAATCGCCTGCTCTTAACCGGGGAAAATAGGAGTTGAAATAATGGTCCTAAAAGCTCGAATAGAGGGGAAGGGCTGGATTTCGAACGTTTTAAAGAAGGCAGTATTTTTCGCTGTGATATGAAGCCTATTTTTACCCATTTATTTTAGAATCGGATCTACAGTTTAGGAGAAGATGAACATTACTCTCTTTGAATTTAGCTAACTATGGATGCCTCTATCCATTCCAGGTCCAACCGCTACATAAAATCGAGGACAGACGTACAGATAACTTAGGCTATTATTATATAGGGGATAAGGACATCAAAAATATTTTTTATCGACCCCTCTTTGTATATTATTTAAAGCAAAGAAACAAAAATATCCCTCCCCCCATATTTAAAACGGTGAGTCGGTAAAGCTGTTTAAAATGAACTCAAAATCGCGAAAGATATTTATAAATTTAAAATACTCATACCTGTTATTTTTGTTGCTTTCGGGGAGAAGAAATGGAGCAGAGCAAAAGAGGTGAAAATACATTTATTTAAACCTTTTCTCCCGCTTATCGCCAGGCTAACGTTCTCACGCGGCACTCGACGCTAGATAAAGCGTTCGAACGAAAGTTATCGGTCGAAAGGCCGCACCTGGACACTTCATTCCAAAACTGGGGCTACCACTCGAAAATTTTACCCTTCAAGGACATATTTATTGGAGAGGGGGGGTTACGGAATCTCTCCGAAATATTTTCGTAATTCCAAGCCCAGTCGAACTGGACTGCTGTCGATTATTGTTCTGGGGGAAAATGCCAGGGAATACAAATTGGAAGCGTAAAGTTCCTAAACAAATAGCAAAAGGCCTTGCTTCGACAAGAATATGAATGAGATCGAAGGCAAAATCATCACGTGGCGTCTGCTAAATATCCAAATTCAAAGATTATCTCGGAACTACTGACCAACATTGACAGATATCCATAACTGATATTCCGGGATGCCATTTACGAGGGGGGGGGGCGTTGATGTTAATAATGTTTTCGTGCGTCCTTAGTATCGTCCGTTGAAAGTGCGACTTGAGAGAATGGAGAGAGAGAGACGAGTGTTGGCAACAATATATATTTTAATACAACGAGAATAGAAAAAGGGGAACACATTCGTTTTTTTGTAATGTACTTTGTTCTGTGTGGATGGAAGTCATTTCCTGCTCCTCGTGAGCCTCTTGACCAGCTTGAGGGGCATCTCCTGCAGGGATCTAGTTCTGGAACTGCTCCTGTCTTTTCTCTGGCACGACTTGGACCTGGGCTTGACAGCAGACGTCGAACTAGACTCGGACTGCGAGCTGCTCCCCGGTCTCGAATTGGCTGGAGTCGGACGAGGGGGGCTCAGTTGCTTCTGATGAATCTCTGGAACACAAAAGAACACCTTCAAAATCACTGGCCAACGGAATACTACCTTTCAGATGTCCACAATCAACCAACGCAGCCCTGGCCAACATTTAAAGTCTTACGTATTTCCAGATAGGAATATTCGCTGTCGATGGGTCCGTTTCGTTG
>CM063498.1:210193694-210248694 GCA_032207245.1 Pardosa pseudoannulata | reverse complement strand
AAATTGGAATCGCTCCTCCACCGCATTTTGTGGAATCCTCGTACTTGTTCTGTTCTGAATACCTTTGGACATTTGTAATTTTGAATGTACCTTTGTACTTTCTAATAACAACGGAAAAGAATATTAAGCACAAGCTTCATGCAATAGAGATTTCGGCAAAGTGAATGAGGAAGCCGATCTTCCCTCTTTTCTTTCGGGCTATACCATTAGGGTGTGTGGGGGAGGGAGGGGTGTCTCACCGAGTTCCAGGCAGTTGACGACGACGTTGTCTCTGTATTTCCTCATCTTGCAGACGGGGTTCCCGTTCAGCCTCATCTGGTTGACGACTCGCCAGTCGGCGACGATGTCCACCAGTTCGTCCAGATCTCGGACGTCGTTCTCTTCGGCCAGCAGGATCTCCAGGTGAACCATGGGCCTCAAGGGATGCAGCGACCGGAGACCGTTACCCGACACGTTCAGGACCTTCAGCGTGTCCTGGAACGAGAAAGCAGGCAATCATTTCTAGAGCTTATCATTCCCCACTTTATATAAATAGTAACCTAATTTTTAATTTTCACCAAATTAACCACCTTTTATACCAAATATCACTTGCTAAAGATATTTTAAAACTCCCCTTTTGCAATTCATTTCAACCAATAAGACAACACAGACCTTTTCTTATTCTTTTTCTCAGAGACGTAACCAGAATTGTTTTCGGGAAGGATCCAAAGTCTTATTCCAAAATACAGCGAACTTTCAGTCTCAAAAACATTATTCTGTACGCACACAAAATACATAAATCTTATCCACAGTTTTACACGCATACTTAAATAAGTCATAGAACGGATCGGCAGCGTTCTGTGTAATTTCAGTTTATCTTGAAAATATATATTCGCAACCACAACGTGTCTCTCATTTCAAGTTCTAAGTTTTTATTACCTCGACAGGCAAGTTCGAGTTAAGAGGGATTTTTTTTTGCCCCGAGTTATCAAAATTCGAGTGATAAAGAAAAACCCGGTATAGAAAGAAGTGAGTTAATTTTTTTGGATGGAAAAAGGTTTTTTACTGTAATAAATAGCCTTATAAAACGATTTCCTAGTTAAGTTGATTTCTTTTATATGGATCTGAAACTTGGAAGTTATGTGTGACCCAAACAAACAAAAAGCCATTCGAATAGAATCCGAATTGGTTCGAATTTAAAGAGAAGTGAATAGGGTTAGGGTTATTGACCCTTAACTCCCTCGACGTCGTTCCACGTCTAAAGCTGCATCACACAAACAACAAAAACTGGGAAATTCCACAAACAACTTAATTTAAGGATTTAATTAAGCGAATCAGAACCGAGGTTTAGTGGGAGTTATTTTCCGCTTTATATTAACCACGTACACGACACACCCAAGCACAACGTATCGAATCAAAATCTAAAGAGTAAGCAAAACAGCAGCTGAATTGTCTCGTTCCGTAAACCCCGAGTTGAGTTCTCCTGTCCTACATTATTGCTTTTCCACTGCCCGTTTTCGTGAGCACGACGGGTCTTTGGACGGCAGCCCGAGCTTCGAACTCGCAACCCTCTGGTTATGAATCGATCCTATTGCCGACTGTGGATCGGGACCAGCTCAAAAACCCACAGAACAAAGCATTAAAGTAAGAAGAGGGCTTTTCATGAACTCGAACGAGATACACATTGTTGCCTTCAACCGGACGACCGATGTCTCTTTGGTTTCGAGCGCTACAGTCGGCTATTTGCTACACGAAGGCTAATGAGAATGCTTAAAGACGACTCGGGAAGGCTACGAACACCCAGGCTACTGTAGGATTCCGACCCACGAACTTCATTATCGAAGATCAACGCTCTCACCATTCGACCATCATTCGGCGGACGACCTAAGAAAATCGACGACAAGGGTCGCCCTACACTCACGTGATGACGAATGATAGAAAAGGAATAAGACAAGTCTTGATGGGAAAGCTGGGAGGAAGCAAAATGAGTAGCAGATGACAGGTTTGGTTCGGTTTGGAACTCTACGGTCTACTATTTTGCTATCAGAGGACTAACGAGACCGGGACCTACTGCTTAAAGCCACAAAGCCACTGCTAGAACATCCATGCCATCAATGGAATTCGAACCCTCGAACTCCGATGCCGAAGAGAAGTGTCTTGCCATTCGACCTGCAGAAGACAAGAGGGGATAGCTAATTAAATTGAAGACATGACGTGCCTTTGGGTATAAAATGTAGCGATGTTGAGGATTTAAAAAAAATCTTATTTTTTACATTCTCATAAATAAATTTTCCATGCTTGTGGGCAATATATCAATTTGTTAAAAAGGCGAAACAGAAATAATTTTCATAGTGGTAGAGATGAGTTCATTTCGATTCAGTTCTTTTTAAACGGGTGTTTTGCTGCGAATCTAATGGGTTCCCCCAATCCATCGAACTCGCCTGTCTCTTGTGTGCAAAACAATACCGCTCTCTCCGAAGATTGTTCCTCTGAACAGGAAATCGAGAAGAGATGAAGCTGTCATTTCCTGTGCAGTTCCCTTTCCGGGACCGTTCAGGCTCTCGATTTCCTCTCCCCACTCAGGTTTCCGAAACCGTAAATGAGAAATCGAATGCGAAACGCTCCTTCCGCCGGCCGTTCAATAAAAATTGAAGTGTCCTCTGTGGTAGGTTTCCATCCGTGAGCGGTATTAGAATCCAGGTAGCACAAAGATATCGGTCCCTATCCAAATGATGTTGGGCTCCATCGTGTGGACTATAAATAGAGAGTCTAATAAATGACTGCTCATGCCGTTCTATTTTCGAATTTTGATATCACACAAGGTATGTAGTTTTGTTTTAGAGCTCAATCGAAACTGAAAGAACTGATGAACGGATCTCTATCCGCCGAGTTCGTGAAAGGTGACTGAGACACGTCCAATACGTTCGTGGTACGTGCTCCGCGTTCTCTGACGATACTGCTGGGTATGTCAGGCCAAAAGCCTAAGGTCTTCTGTTTGGTCCCTGCTTCTAAACTCGCCCTTTCACCCTAGAGGTGCTCGTTAGTACGAAAGGTGCAACCCTTCCCCTCAATACGAGAAGCATGGGGCTCATTTTTTGTCCGAGTGGCATTAGAAACAAAATCAACACGTTTAAAGAAAAAACATAGGAATTGGTCCTCATTCCATTCTCGGAATATTTTTTTTTTATTTTCCTAGTTATTCCTAAAATGGCTCCAGTTTAAATTCGTCTGGTCAGTCCTTTCGATAGGCTCTCCAGCACTGACCCGGCAAATTGAAATCTGATTAAAACTTAGAGCGTCCATTCAAAGACGCCATGGGGTTACAAATATATGTTTCGAGATGCAATGAAATGACGTACTTCGTTTTAGTGCTATTAATGTATGTATGTATGTATGGATGGATGGATCATCAATATATCTTTGTGTATGTATGTACTTCGCATGGGTGGATTTTGAGAGATTGAAATTGTTAGACCCCATGGTTAAATCTTATCTCTTGCAGTATCTCTTCCCCGAAGCGTCATTCCGGGACATTCCTAGTTTGTTTAAATAAATGCAGGGTTTTGTTTGCTTAGCCGAGTGGGTGGCTTGTTCGTTTGTCTATCGGGGAGGTAGTATTACTTTTGTCTCATAACCTTTTGTTACTCCAATGCAATGAAAAATAAAAATGGCTCGAGACGACAACAAAAACAACCACGGTCTAAAAGTATACAACTCAACTGAATTATTACTTACACGAGACATAAACTAAGATATTAAATTTAGCAAACGTAAGTATAAGGAAATGAAACAATTGGCGTATTTAACGGTCAACATAATTTAAATCAACTTAAAAACAACGAACCAGTCATGAGGCAAAAGTAATACTACCTAAACAAAAGAACTGGCCACCCACAAGGCTAAGCTAAACAAAAAACACTGTATTTAAACAAACTAGGGATGTCCGGAATGACTTTTCCCCTGGACTCTCCCCCCAAAAAAATAATTCTAGCTAAGTCGCTGCCTGAAATCGAGTTCAAAATAACATATCTTGTATTACATTATAAACAGTCTAATACTGTCATGAAGAATATAACACGTACAAGGTGTAAGAAATGGATCGTTCCTAATCTTTTTGTGCATTCCTTTTGAACAATCCAAACCATAAATGTCCCCCAAAACATCACTACGAAATAGTGACGAAAGCAGGAAGGAAAATGACACAATTTAAAAGTCAAATAGGAAACAACCTCTGTTCAAACAAACTGAAGAGCTGGTTATCTGAGTAGTACGGAGGAGGTACACTGTTGACTAACAATAACAACATTTATTAAAAAACCAAATAACTCCTGCATTTCGCACCGCATCAATGGAACTCTGCGTCTGCCTGAGCAGTCTTCTGCCTTACTGCTTTTCTGACCTTGTGAAAAGATGTTGGAATGAAGCGCCCACGAGATGGTAGTACCCGGAACGAATGCAGACTCGTGCCGGAATACTAGCTGAATAAATGATCGGTGGTTAACTTGATTTAACGGCTGCTCTATTATATTAGGTAGATAGCGGAGTCTGCTCGCTACAAAATTTTCCCCAATTGTAAGTGAGAGTAATATGTTGGTTGGTTGGGTTTATTGGTGCAAAATCCTCTGGTGACATAATGCGCCAAACAAATTTTATAAATTATAGCACAATAAAAAATCAAAATATCCTAGCACTTCGCGTGCCGGCAACGTATTTTTACGCTTTTTGCAGTCTGTCCCTGGATCACGTAAAAATACGTATTTAGCAGATTTGAGGTGGATACCCCCTCACCACCACAAATCTGCTAAATACGTATAATTATATGTATGTGTGACATTATAGGCGTGTTGTTTGCATTTTTTCTTTCCACAAGTTACGATTCTCGACTCGGTCTTTTGTTGCATTATATCGTCTTCCATCGAATTCCTAGCTCCAGAATGTGCAAGTCGTGTTTTGTCCATTGGAAACTTGGCTTTTTATTGTTGAATAAAAAATGGATAAAATGAGCCGTCGTGACAAAGACAGTGACGAAGAAATAGGTGCCGACAGGTGATCGGACTTTCGTTTTAAAAATCCCTCCTGAAATTATTTTTAAAAATAATTTCATTTTAAAAATTTATTTTTGTGATTTCGTAAAAATGTTTTGTTTTGTTTTTTGTTAAATATTCATACAGTATATATTAAAGTGTAAAATAAAAAAAAAGATTCGTTCCCAAAAAACAAAGTAGTTTTCGATGGACTGCGATTTTTCTGAATAACTAAACTTTCGCTCGATTTACGAAAAAACTCCCGCTGCACGCGTAAGTTGGCGGTGAAGTATACTCGCATGCCAAGTGTTAATAATAATAATTTGGATAACAAATATCACTAAACACATTCAAAACTAAGGTGTAAATACAAGATTAGTAAAAATAATTTACAGGATAAATTAGAAATATAGGATTAAAAATAATGATTATAAATTTAAAAAATAATAATAATTGAAGAATGAAAAATTCAAAATTTCAGACAGACATGATAAAAATCGTGGAATTCAGATTTCACAGTAAAATCTAGAAGAGTAAAGAAAGACGAGGAGAATTTAAGGAATTTTCTGTCGGTCGGTAAGAAGAGGTGTGATGCTTACCGCTACTCCCTCGACGGATTCGGGTTCTATGTGCAGGGGCTGGTCTTCGGGGATCCTCTGGAACTGCACGTACAGCTCCCGCAACTCGCACAGCGTCTCCAGTCCCTCGAGTTTCGGAATGGCGTTGTAGCTCACGTTCCTGAGGATGGACAACACAGCATTCAAAAATATGCACTGCGCTAAATGGGTTATTGAAATAACACATCCCATCCCACCTTACGGCGTTTCGTGACACTTATCGGCAAATTGCTCGACATTTGGGCAGGATCAATGCTACCATTAGACGATGGTGGCAAGAATGGGGCCGAACACCGCGTCAAGAAAGAAGCGGTCGGCCTAGAGAAACGACAGAACGTGAGGACCGAGCAGTCAGAGCGGTACTCGCAGCTCCAAATGCATCATTATCATAGATTGTACCTGCAACTAGTACTTCAGTGACAGCAAGAACCATTTATGGGAGTCTCACAGAAAGGGGGCTGAGGTCACGGCGCCCCTTACGCAGACTACCATTGTCCTCGGTACAACAACGAGCCCGTTTGCAGTGGTGTCTGGCTCATTCGAAGTGGAATGTCACTGACTGGAATAGAATAGTCTTCAGTAATGAGTCCGTTTTGAACTGAGTCCCAGCGGAGTGGTAGCTGGAGACGCTCTCAAAAGCGGAGGGATAAAAACCTGACTATCTTCCGGCATACATGCCGACAACGAGGAGGGATGATCTGGGGTACATTTTTCATTTTATAGTAGAACCCCTTTGGTTGACCTCCGTGACACCTACATCACAGCTGATTTGTTGACGAAGTTCTAATCCCCGTTGCGTCACGGCATCATGGGCTTACATTTCAGCAAGATAATACCTGGGCCCCACACTGCACGTGTTTCCACTGCTTGCCGCACGCTACCTTGGCCAGCAAGGTCGCCGGTTCTCTCTCCTATAGAGCACGTTTAGAACATTATGGGCAGGGCCCTCCAACTAGTTCTAGATTTTGAAGGTCTAACGAGCCAGTTGGACAGAATTTGGCCTGATATCCCTCAGGAAGACACCCACCACCTCTATCAATCAGTTTTTTTTTGCATAAGGGCCGTAGGTAGACAAACGCGTTATTGAGTTTTTCACTTTATGACTCTCGATAACTTGAATAAATCATGCAGTTTTTCTCAAATTGTAAACATTTGTTATTCTGCACATGTACATCACTTAACTCCTTCTTGGTGCGTCGTCTTTTTTTTTTTTTTTTTTTTTGTCTAAGAATGTACATACAGTTTTTGAATGCGATGCATTTTGGGAACATCATTGATACGGGACCCCATTGGCGACTTTTAATGTTAGCCAAACATCTTTAAAGTCTTCGTTAAAGTGGAAATAGAAATATTTAATTGCGCAAAATATAAATTAAAAATAACACAAATGGAAAAGTAATGTGAAGTTTGTAGATTCAAAACTTATAAATATTTTACAAGGGAATATTTAATTCTGCTCAATTTAATTCCCTTATAATGATCAGAAATCAATTCAAAAAGAAAAGGTCCAAATGTAAAGAGTCGCCAATGACTACAGTACAGCTGTACCTAAAAACAATATTTTTTTCTGAAATAGTCGAAAAGTTACTACATGAAACAAACACGCAATAATTCAAGATCAGGTAGCCAAGTTCTTGGTTCAAGACAGTGGTATTTAATGACATAATGGTAATAAACATAAATGTTTACGACAGTCTTGTATCTGAGTTCCAAGAAATCGAGAATGTTTCCGACTTTAAGAAATATATTTTAATTTAATCTCGAAATAGAATGCAGGGGTTACAACATGCATTTAGGTGTACGTGCTTGTCCTATTCAGACTTCAAAAATAAATATTTGTAATACACAGGTTGTTTTTAAGTAGAATATTTTTGTGAAAAACTTTGTGTTGCCCCATTTGTATTCTATATTATTTAGAATTTTCATTTTGCTAATACAGCATCGTGTTATGTACGTAATATAAAACATTGATTCCAATTGTTTATACATGTAAAGAAATCAAGTATTTTTAAAAAATGTTTATCCAATCAGTCGTTTTTACACCATAATCCGACAATGATACGAAAATGAGCGATTTCAAAATAAACGCTAAATGAGCATCTAGAGTAAGTAAAAGAATAAAACTAACCCAGATAGCATGCATACTTGCAGCAAGTTTGATTTTTCCTGGATAATATCTAGTCATAACAAAATTGCAGCAACACTCCAGCAAGTTAGACGGAGCATAAAGCGACCACTCCTTTGCAATGCAATTTTGCTGCAAAACTGTTGCAATCTTATCATGACAAACTGGGAGCAAGCGAAAATTATCATCATTGCAGGATAGTTAAGATAACGAGCGCATGCGCAAAAGTTTCCAGGCCAAAGACAAGAGTGACAACATGGCAGAAGCGCCATTCCGCAAGCTCCGATGGATCTCTTAAAATGTATTTATTATTTTAATTATTAATTATAAAAATGTCCCTTTACATATGTTATTTAAACCAAACAAAAAGTTTTTTTCAAACGGCGAGGTGTTTTCCAACCCTAGTTTGCAATGAACTTGATGCAAGTTTGGTATAACAAGTTTGCTGCAAACTTACACGACAAGTGTACCGTAACTTGAATGATAAGTTTGCAGCAAGTTGGAGGTATGGTGACTTCGAAGTTTGCGTAGACTTGCTGCAATCTTATTTCAAATTAGAAGACTTATCATGCTGAACTCATCAGTCTTGCAAGTTTGCAAGACTGCTGCAAGTTTGATGCAAACTAAATTTGCTATCTGGGAATAGGAGTGGGATTTCTTTTAAGAGGACAAGGGACCTTGAATTTCAATCTTTTTAATTGAAATTGAAGGTCAAAGAGTCAACATTTATCTGTGGGCCTACGCTTGTAGAAGCGGAAGAGGGTGATACTCACAGCACGGTGAGTTGAGTGAGCGGTTGCAGATTCTCGAGTCTCCTCAGGCGATTGCTCTGCAGGTAAAGGCAATTGAGATTCTCGAGCTGCTCCAGGTTCTCAATCTTCTCGATCTTGTTGTCGTACAGGTACAAAGCTTTCAGGTTCAGGCACATCTCCAGATTTTCCTGAAAACAATACAGAATGTACGCATGACGTCAGGTGCAACAAAAATGACAGCTCCACTTCCTCGTTGGCAAAACATTTGAATTTTCTACGGATTGTGCTTGTTATCGAGGTTTTAATTGTGTCAATTATCTGAAAATGGTAACAATCTGTTGTACGTATGGCTGTACTGAGCGTTTCAAAAAAGGTGAAAATATTGGATTTTATTGCTTTCGTAAAGATCCTATATTGCGAATGCTTTGGATAAAAACTTTGAAAAGGCAAGACTGGACTCCAAGTTCTTCTTCGAGAATTGGCGGCCACATTTTCAGAATGGTGATAAAAGTTAACGTTACTGTTATGTAATAGATTACATAAAATTATTATGCTCTAAGAATTTTTTTATTATTACTAAGTTTTTTTTTTCGTATTTCTAATGTATTTTCTACGCTTTTGCGAGAAGTACTGTACCTATAAATGTAATTATTTTTGTCCTTAAAATGATCAGGTTTTGCACATTTTTATTAGATTTTTATTTATGTGATAGTTTATTGTGTCTGTTAACATAATCAAGGTACTTATACTTTGGTTATTATTATACTTAATAGTACTGTGTAACATGTTTAATTTTTTTTTAAATATATATACTTTTGTAAGTGCTATCTATTTTATGAGGTTTTATGATGTTTATAAAAGTTTTATTGTTTTGTAACATAATCAAGGTACAATGATCAGATTTTTTAACATAGTATTGTAGTCACACTGTATTGTTTAATTTTTTTATTAAATAAATGCTTCTGTGTAGTAATCTTACAAAATATCTATTGTAACCTACTTTTTTTTTCCTTCCGTTAAGTCCTTCCCAAAATTAAATTTAGTAGTTTAGTTGTATATAGGAGGATTTAATCTGCTCGAAGCTATAGAACAACAAACACCAAGTTTTTTTGTGCGATGTAGTCAGCACTCTATTTGTTTACAAACATGCATCTCTATTGGCGCAAAAGCATAGATTTCACTTTTGTCATACACTTACCAAAACAAGTTCTATCATATCTATTTACTATTTTCCGATTCCGTTAAAGTTGCCTTCCCAAAACCACCGGAATGTTTGCAGTTCAAAAATGTGTCGTTATAGCTCTTGTCGAACTCGTAGGAGGACGTCACTTGGCGATTTCTGCTCGAAGCTAATTGGCCAACACGCGTTAGAAAACAAAACTTGACGCAGTTTCCACTGGCGACTTTTTCGCTCAAAATTTGACTGGCGATGAAAATTTAAAAAAGACAGACAAATCAGTGTACATGGAAAGGTACCATTGTAGGAAAGGTAAACCGCTACCAAAATTAAAAGTCTCAAAGGAACTAACTATGTCTCCGGAACTGTAGTACGATCTCAACCTACAACAGCTGCCTTGTTAGATCAGATACCATTGAACTATGTATTTATAAAATTTATTTTCAGACGATTATATTTACCCGAAATACTCAAGAAAGTAATAAAATGGTACACAGCTCGACAGACGTTGTTGGTTTTGTGGAAAAAATGAAAGAGAAACTGTAAAATTAAGATTAAAATGAGTCATTTTCATTGACTCTTTTATCACTGTCTTACAACATATTAAAACTGATATTCTCCATACCTAAAAAGTGCTTCAAATGTCCTGATAAAGGCCTTATTACAACTCAACACGTACTTCTTGGTTTAAGGTTCCTTCTACTGGTGAAAAATGGGCAGATTTCTTCCGTTACAGCGAGAATTGTTCAACCGATTTAAGTTAGTTCATGTTAAATTCTGATAAGGTCTTTAATCGGTTAAAAATGTCTCGCTAGCACACGAAAAATCCACTTATTCTTTAACGGGTAAAGGAATCATAAATTGAATCTGCTACTTTTTCAACACCTACAAGTTGATTTGCTATAAAACCTTAATTATATTAATTCGTGTTTGTTATGATTATAAAACTTGATCAATAAACGAGTAGTAATGACACGTAAGGCAGTTTTGTACTAAAATGGTTCGAGTCTTCAACCTCGCATCTTACAGAATCCAAACGTGGAGTATTTGTCCTGCGCCTGAGTTCGAGGATAATCGAGGATGTTTCCAGATTTATTCCCAGAAGCTGATCTCTCAGATATTAAGGTTCATATAACTGAATTGTAAATCATAAAGCAAACGGGCTACAACGACGATGTCCCAATAGGTACTGCTCCTGCAATAAACGGGGTCAGTTCTTACAACACTCCTAAAAGTCCTGCTCCTGCAAATTCAGTTTTAAGATCAAAAAGTCCTTCCTAGTCAAGAAGATGATTTGCAGAGCTGAAAGATGTCCCACTTACCCACTGCGTGTGATAACGATTTTCTTCGGAGACGCGAAACAATTCTGAAAAGGAAGAGTGTGACCTTTTGGACATGGAGTGAAGAAGGGTACTCACGATCTTCCTGATGTACTGCTCCTGCAGGTAGAGGTGAGTGATGCGCCGCTGGGGGTCTTCGTCACCGCCATGGGCGGGAAGGAGGTTCTTCGAGGAACACCGGAGGATCAACTCCTTGTTGATCCGCATCGTCGCACCTTGACATCACGTGAACGGAGCCTGAAAACAACAGACGACCCTTCAGTTATCTATGTATTTGTTGGATTTAGATTTATTGGAGCAATATATCTCTGGGGACATACTGCCACAAACGACTTTTATAAATTATCTCATTATACAAACAAAAAGAGCATCCATTAAGATAATTCAGATAAAAAAATATCACAAAAGGCAAAAGAACATTAAGATATAAATACAAGATTAAGATTTAAAAAAATATTAACAAAATAGATTAGTGATGTAAGATTAAAAACAATGGCTATAAATTTTAAAGAATAAATAATTAACGACTGAAAAATTAAAAAATTAAAATTAACATAACATAAAAGCCATGGAATTCAGATTTCATAGCAAAACCCAGTAGAGGGAAGAAATAAAAACAAGCTCCACGATGATTGTCTCGAGATTTGGCGATGATTTTTAAAAAATTTCGTGTACATTGATTGAAAAAAGCACCAAGATGTTAATACGCCCACTGTAGAGGAGAAGTGTGCCTGTGTGACCCACACGAAGAAGAGGGCACAGACAGCGACAGCTACATATTCAGCAGTCTTCTGGTGCAGTACAAATTATTCTGCCCTTGCAAGTCCCAACGTTGTTGCCAGTCGGTGCGGATCTCAGTCTTAATAAGAGTTTTCACATCGCACAGAGGAAGGTCATTATGCAATAAGCCGGGTGGATTTTTTTTACTGTGCTATCTGCAACGCTACTTCATAACCCGCAACCAAAACTGATACTTTCTAACCTGGAGGTAGAAATTACTTATCCATTCTCGAGAACAACCTTTTCCGAAGAAAGATATTTAAAAGAAACTTATTTTAAAAAGACAGTAAGTGGAATACATTAGTAATTTTCGAAGCCTATTATAATCTCATGAAGCTTTTTATTCTACCAAAACTGTTTGTCTGCTTCTGTAAGAAAAAATATTTTCCACAAATTAAAGCTTGCCATCTACTACGACAAAAAATGGGAATTATTACTCGGGAGACACTGTTAAGTTGGGATCTACCTTTTGCTTTTTTGCGATCTTCCGTGGCTCATCATTTGGGCAATAATTACAGGGTTTTGAGGGCAACGTTTTGCCACAGGAACAGTTAAAAAGAGGCACCTTTAAACTAAAAGTTAATTTGGCAAAGTTGCAAATTTTTATGTGGGCATTGAGATCAGAATACACGTATAGACGGGCATCACCCTACCTATTCGGCCACTATGCATTCCATGTAAAAAAAAAATAGTATTACCATATACTTTAATCATCTGAAATTTTAAAAAAATCCTACCATTATTAAAAGGCCCCTCCTATGTTCTTTGCGAATATTTAAACGTAGGAAGTCATTGTAAACTTTGCAAGCATAGCAAAATCGAATCGAAACACTGGTTGTAACTTTCCTACAGCCATCCAAAATAATGACCGCGTGTTCTCCCTTCTCCGCTAACCCCGAACTCTTTTCACTTCTGTAACTTGATGTTTCTATGAAAATTGGCTACTTGTACATTAATTCAATTAGTGCATTTTTTCGCCGTCGCAGAGGAAAGATTTGATTTTTCGTTTTTGCTCTTTTTCTTTCTGCCGTGCTATCAGCCTGATTAAAACGGGGAATGGCTAGAATTCTAATCTTAGAACGTATTTTTCCTAATTTGATTCTTGCCTATTTTGGACACCTCTTTGGATACATGCAGTACAAATCAGCTGCCGCGGTTCCTTGCACGTATCGGATGCTGACCTGATTCGATTGGAGAATGCAAAACCAACAGGAGAAAAATTGGCCGCTAACCAGTAAAGCCAAAATGGAAGTTTTTTACTCTCAGCTAACTGCTTTGGTCCGGTTTAAAAAAAAAAAACTGTGAATCTTAGAAACAGGCGACTGGGATAATATTTTGTTCGATTTCAGAGAAACTGCATTGACACAAAGTAATATGATTCTTCTATCTTTATTTTCGTTTTTGGTGTCAACCCCCCCCCCGTGGTGTCGGAGAGCTTTACACCACGTCCTCTGGACTCCTTCACGTGGTTCGGGGTCATAGGCAGAGTCACTTATAGCGACGAACCACGAGGGATGAACGGACTAAACTTGAAGTGGGTCCACGTCGTTTCGAAGCAGAAGACCTACAGAGGTGTCGTTCTGGGACCAAGAATCTAATTTACATGCCCCACGAACGGACTCTCACTACCTTCCCGACCGGGCTGTTTCTATTCTCATAGGGTATAACTGCTTGTTCAGCTCTCCATAGGCAAGTACGACCTACTTCTTGCTACACAAATCAGAACATGTTACCATAATTTGCGGAAGGTTGGTTTGGCTCGTTTAGATTGGTACAGTCTACTATTTTGGTACACGACAGTTTTGCGGTAGGATGAGCTTTCGCTGAAGAAAGAGTTATACATATATATACACACACTCGTACAAACATATGTTTGTACATTTATTTATACACACATTATATATACATACATATACCGGGTGGCCCTAATTAAACTGACAGTGCTCACAATATTCTGTAGCTCGATTTATTTGCGAGAATGACACCACATTTTGTAGGAAGATTAAACAAGACGGGGGACGGAGGATTCAGCAAAAAAACAAATTAGTTCCAAAAGTCACCGCTATTTGGCGCTGTGTAACAGAAAGTAGAGTGTTAGCAAATGCAAATTAATACTGAATAAAATTAACTTTTACTATGCACATTTTCTGATTTAGTTCAAGTGTAATATGGCAACACTTTCAAAAAAGCGTAAAATCTACATAAACACCGATAAAGTCTCGTGATGTGCAATATCACGTACGCTGAGCAGAAGAAGAAGTTCTTTATTCAAATTTCCCGTTACATCCATTGGCACAGTGCCAGCTGTAATTTCCGTATTGATTTGCATCTGCTAACACTCTATTTTCTATAACACAGCGAAAATATTTCCCTAGCGGTGACTTTTAGAACTTTTTTTTTCCCGGAATCCTTCGTCTCCCGTTTTGTTTTATCTTCCAACAAAATGTGGCGTCATTCTCGCAAATAGATCGCTCTACAGAACATTGTGAGCACTGTCAGTTTAATTATGGCCACACGGTATATGAGTATATATATACATACATGCGTATACAAAAAACAGAATATATATTCCTACATATCTAGGTATACACACACACACACACACATATATATATATACATACATATATATGCCTTCAAGTAAATTCCAATAATAATAATAATATACATGTTCTCAGATATTCTTTTTTTTTTTCAGACTTCCTTATTTCTTTAAAAGTTGATTTTCCTTGTTTTAAAAATGTCTTGCTTGACATTGTTCCTATATTTCTCCACGTGCTCCTAAGGGTTTCAACATTTCCATAGAACTAACCCGAAAAAATACTCTTTTACTCGACGCGGTCAGGGGACCCTTTTCACCTGTTGCGCCTTTTGTTCGTCCATAAATAATGAAAGCCCTCGAAAATGATGGCGATCCAAATTACTCTCTCTCTCTCGGCTTATTTCCCCCGAATGAACGAATGAATGAACGAAATCCCTGTGGGAGGGGGTGTAGCCTGGACGGTCGAGCGCTGATGTTTTTTTTTCAGCTTAGCACTACCCACTTGTCAAAAAGGGGAATTGGAAGTCACGTGTTGCACCCGTATGTTGCTCACAGATTCATTATTTATTAAAGTCAAATGCATTACGTAGATAAATATTCATAAATATTCTGATAAATCCAACACGACAATTACATTCAGTTAAAAAAATAGGTCATGCACTTAGGTTTAAAACATTTAATATATATATATATATATATATATATATATATATATATATATATATATATATATATATATATATATATATATATATATATATATATATATATATATATATATATATATATATATATATATATATATATATATATATATATATATATATATATATATATATATATAAATATATATATATATATATATATATATATATATATATATATATATATATATATATATATATATATATATATAAATATATATATATATATATATATATATATATATATATATACATATATACATATACATATATATATACATATATATACATATATACATATATATACACATATACATATTTATATATACATATATAAATATATATACATATAAATACATATAAATATATATATATATATATATATATGTGTGTGTGTGTATATATATATAATATATATATATATATATATAAATAATTATGCATATATTTATATATATATTATATTAATATATTAATATAATATATATATAAATAAATATATGCATACATATATACACATATATATACACATACATATATATAAATATACATACATACATATATAAATATATATATATATATATATAAATATATACATATATATATATAAATATATACATATATAAATATATACATATATATATATATAAATATACCTACATACATATATAAATATATACATATATATATAAATATACATACATATATAAATAAATAAATATATATATATACATGCATACATATATAAATATATACATACATATATACATATATACATATATACACATACATATATACACATATGCATATACATACACATATATATACGCATACACATAATATATATATTATCTCAGTTTGTCATAGGATATTGAATTTGAGTAAAACACATAAACAGGCACAGCCACTTTTTTCTTATTTGGATTAAAGACTTTCAAAAATGGCGTCAAATTCAGTCTGCATAAAAAACGCAATAAACTTAAAAAAATATATCAAATAATTTTTTCGTAATTCAAACCTTCAATTAGAATAATAAAGTTCAAGAAATGATACACTTTACGTATTTAATGTTTGCTTAACTACGTTCTACAAACGAAAAAATAATTTACAAATAATAAAAAATCCTTAGGTAAAACTTGGTACTTATTTCACGCACACACACACACACACACACATATATATATATATATATATATATATATATATATATATATATATATATATATATATATATATATATATATATATATATATAATATACATAAATATACACATCTATACAAACTATCACACAATATTTATATATTATATTATGCATACATATATTACTATACAAATTGAATAAAATACCTAAAATATACCAGAAAATTATAAAAACTAATAAAAGTCCCTATCACGGTATTAATTTTATTTTTTACATAAATCTTTATAGCAAACAATTCCTTTCAAAACGTATTTTCCTTCAAATTTACTCCATTTGCCACGAGGCAACCATTTATATATATATATATTTAATTTAATGAAAATAATAATAAAGTCATAACTGAAGTATAAAATTTTCAAATTACAAAATTTTCTTTACTGACGAATTTAAAAGATCTCTTAGCGCGAAAATGTACTTGAGTTAAAAAGATCGCAAGTGTTTTTAGATATACGGTTTTATAAAATAGTCAATTAAATATTCATTATTCAAGTTTAATGCATTCAATTAAACATTCAAATATCCTGTACTCAATTCGACTATTTAAATAAGTTTATACTTTTATAAACTTGCTGAAATAGTTTAATAGAATGTCTAGTTTGAATCGAAATGCACGCAAGTTTAAAGTATAAATACGTAACACGTTGTGCAAAACTGATAATGAGACAATATCATATTAACAAGCTTCGGCGACTAAAAATTCATCTCAATGAGTTCTTGGTTTATTGGAAATATCCTATTCGTTGTTGGCAACTGTGTTGTAGTGGAACTGGTATAAAAGAAAGAAATGGTATAAACCGGCTAATGACAATTCAGTTTTGTGGCTTTCATTTATGACTCCAGTTCACATTTTATTTGCTTTAAATTAGAACAAAAAATATACTGCAGCTCTGTTTGGGGCCTTTAGCGTACTAATTCATAGAAATACATTTGTGTAAATATTTATAAATTATTATAATTGGCTTAAAAGTCATAACAAAACATCATCCACCAAGTCTGTAACATTCTTTACCTCTATACGTTTCTAAACAATCACTAAAATATATATAAATAGTTATAATTGGCTTTAAAGTTATAACAAGAAATTATCCACTTAAACTGTAACATTCTTTGTCTCTATTTGCTTCTAAACAATCCCTAACGTATGTATAAAGGGTTGTAATTGGCTTTAAAGTAACACAACAAAATATATCTACCCAAACTGTAAGATTCTTTGCCTCTATCCGCTTCTAAACAGTCTACTATACAACCTTAACTTAAAATCTATTAATATGAAAAAAACTAATAATGCAGTGTTCATTGTGTTCTTTTTCAGTTACGACCGAATAAATAAATTCTATGGCTCCCATTTCAAGTTAAGTTATGGCTCGCCGAAATGCAAGTTGGCATTAGAGTAGGTGAGTGTCGCCGCTTCGAATTACATTGCAGCAACGGCGTGCCCCTCTGCGGCCAAACAGGTTTTCCTGTGCGGCCCGTTGCTGGAGACAGATGGCAGGGGCGATTGTGTGAGAGACCCACACCTTGAGAGGCAGGAAATCAAAAGAAAATGTCGGACTTACCTCTCCATGAAGATAGATGATCGTGTTTCCCAAATGCATGTTTTCTTTGCCTCTTCGATCTAATGCTGCTTTGATTTGAAATGTTTCCTTTCGCGTTGCCCCGGGTGACCACAACGATCGGGCGCGGGACGTGAGAGGGCGCCCATTTCGAATCACGCGTGAGTTTGGACTGCATGTGGTGGACATCCGAAAAAAATACATCTTTGCAAATGACACAGTTAGACGCCGTCTCGTCCACATAATCTCTGGTTGTAACAAGACGGCTCAATCGGTTGCCTTTTTCGGTTGATAACCGTGGATTAGTTTGAATCCAAAAGTCTCCATTTTTAATAGCAATTTTCTACAACAGGATTAACAGGCATCTGATGACAGCTACTGGATCATACGGCTGTATAATTTAACAGTAATCGTTGATTATGTCTAAACGACTATGATTTCAATGTTCCATTTGAATTCAAATATCTCACCTACCTATTTTCAAAAATACTAACTGTAAAGGGTTAGTATTTTTGATAAACTTAACTAGTTTTCTGAATTACTAAGTTAACGATTGATAAGTAACATATAATGATAATGTAATAATATGAACTACGAAAATTTCGCGAGGTGTGTTCGAATGTGAGATGTCTGTAGATGATACTACACCCCAAGCTCATCGTATTAGCTTTATTAAGGATACAAATTCTCCTACCACGACTTGTTTTTTCTCACCAAATTTGGCGATTTTCTGGACTTGTCAAGTAGCGACCGATGGGCCAAGATTGGTCATTCATTGATAAATTTGTGTAAGTTGTGATAATTTAATCTTTATAATAGCATAACCTTTATAACATCTTTATAACCAGTCATATGACGAGATCAGCATTATTTGCTGATATATATGAATGATGTCCAAAATTTAGCGAATCGATAGCAAATCGTGTGGTTATGTAAAAAATAAGAGATTTGAAAAAAAATTTTCAATTTTACAACTCCTCTTCAACCTCCACTCAAAATACAGTTTCTTTAAATTAATTTTACAATTTACACTAAATCACAAATTTGTGATGAAAATCACACTCAGTTTATTTAATTTGTGATTAAGTGAATGTTTCAGTCTATTTAGTATGAATGTTATGTGTTTCCTTTGTGTTTTCTTTGTTAATTCAATTAGATTTTAAATATTCAATTTTTGTAAAATTTTTCCTCAAAATGTTGTTTTTGTTTATGTATCAATTTGTTGAGTTACGATCCCCTCGCCAGATTTCAAACGCCACGCTGCAAGCACGCCAATTTCGCCAAATGTGGTTGAAGCACCAACAAGATCCATGATTAGAAACAGGAGAGTGGGCTAAGAAGAGGAGTTGAAAAACACACAGAAATGAACAAACTTCTTAATTGTCAAATATATATAACTTAAACGCTAGATATTTTTTAGTCCATAAAATAGACTCCTAGACTTATATGAAAAGAATTTATTGTTAATACCGGTGATAAAATTTTCATGGCAACAAAAAATAATCGATGATTCAATTTAAAATTATCACGTATGTACCTAATATATTATTTTAGCCAAATATAAAAGAAAATTATTTACGTAATATCTAAGTTCAGGGATAAAACGTATGGAAATAATGCAGACGATATTTAAATCATTTAAAATAAGAAATGATTCAATGAGATGGTTAATGGAATGACGTCAGATTGATAGAAAAAAAATGTTATTTTTACCTATTTATAATGTGATAAATTGATAAATTTTATCGCCTGCTCTTAACCAAGGAAAATAGGGCTTGAAATAATGGTATTAAACTCTCGAAAAGGAGGGAAGGGATGGATTTCGAACATTTTAAAGACTACAGTATTTTTGTTGTGATATGAAGCATATTTATACCAATTTATTTTGGAATCGGATGGATACGAGAAGATAAACTTGACTCGCTTTGAATTTTGCTAACCCTAACTCATCAAGAACCCGATATGGATGCCATTCCAGGTCCAACCGCTTCTTAAATTCGAGGACAGATGGATACTTAGGCTATTATTATGTAGGGAATTTTATCTACAAATATTGCTACAAAAAAAAAGTTTTTATTTGTGTTCAAAATGTTATGGTTCTTCCTATTTTCCACTACAAATTTTGCAGAAAATATCATTTCATTGTGTTTTAAGTAATAATTGTGATATTTTTTTAGATTTTCATCTGCAAAAAATCTTTGGCAATTAGTAACACATTTCTCAAAGTATTTCACTCAAATTTAGTAAAATTCTTTTAGCAATTAAGTATAAAAGAAAATACATCCCTTATATAATAATAGTCTAAGTTATCTGTCCGTCTGTCCTCCAATTTATGAAGCGGTTGGACCTGGAATGGATAGATATATCCATTCAAAGCGAATAAAGTTATTCGCTTTGAATGGATGTATCTATCCATTCCAGGATATCTTCTCCTAAACTATCTATCCGATTCTAACATAAATTTGTATAAATATGCTTCATATCACAGCAAAAAGTAATGTCGTCTTTAAAACGTTCGAAATCCAACCCTTCCCCCCTTTTCGAGAATTTAATTCAATTATTTCAAGCCCTATTTACCCCAGTTAAGAGCAGGTGGTTAAATTTATTTATCACTTAATAAATAGGTAAAAGTAGCAATATTTTCTAGCATTCTGACGTCATTCCTTTATCTCATTTAATCATTTCATATTTTAAACTATTTAAATATCGTCTACACTATTTTAATATCTTTTATCACTGAGCTTACGTCAATGATTTTCTTTTCTATTTGGCTTAAATAATAGATTAGGTACATACGTGATAATTTTAAATTGAATCATCGATTATTTGTTGCAATGAAAATTTTATCACCGCTATTAACAAAAAATTCTTTTCATATAAGTCTAGGAGTCTATTTCACGACTAATAAATATCTAACTTTGAATTTATATACATTTGGAAATTAAGAAGTTTGTTCTTTTCTGTGTTTGTTTATTATACATAACCACACGGTTTGACTAAATGAACTCAGTGTGATTCTAAACTGCATTCACAAGATCGGGAGACTCTAGAGGAGTTGAAGATAAATAAATCATTGAGAGTGAACCAGATAATTCTCAGCCAAAAAAACAAACCAGTTTTTACCTGCCTCATAGGATACTTAACAGTTCTGGAATATTAAAAATTTTACTAATCCAGTCATATGATGGGCTATATGCTAGTCCTATTTAGAACACTGAAAACCCTATGATAGGTTAACATGTATGCAGCGCTACTTTGAAGAATAAGCAGATTTCTCGTGTGAGAGCGGAAAAGTTTCAATTGATTAAAAGGCTTTATACATTAGTCAACCTGATTTAAAAGAAATCAGCTAACACGTGCATATTGTTCTAAGGCCTTTAGAAAATTCGAACGGGAGACATTATTAGTATAAATATTAAAATAAAATGGTGGAGGAAGGAATTTAATGAGTGTTTTACTATTATGGGAAATGCCATGTCATCCTATTCCCTTCCACTTCATTTCAATTTGTTCCATGCTGGCATTTCCAGACGATCACTTTACCGCCATTAAGCAGACGATCGCTTTTCTAGCAATCCGAGATAACATATCGCTAGATGGCTTGTGTTCTTTAGATTATTTTATGAGTAACTAGCTGCTTCGCCCGTGCTCGCTACGGTGAACTTAATATATTACTTTTAAACAAAGATTTATTTTCGTGAATAACTCTCTAAATTCGTCACAGTTCAGTTCGAGTCATTGGCATGTTTATATATTTCTATCATAAGCGTATTATAACATTATTCAGTTTTTATAATCGAATTTGTCTTATATTAAATTTGCTCAAACATTTTTTATTGTAAAATATAAGCTTAACCCTAAATTGCATTACTGTATTACTACTGTACGTTGATTAGCAAAGTTAACAGATCTTGTCATATTACGTGATAGAATAGGAAGCACAGGTTTTGACAGCAACAGTGCTAATTTTGTTGGTAGTAATAAATGTTTTCCAAAATTAAGGAAATTTATGACAAACCACATAGTTTTGTATGAAACAGAAACACACATTCATATCGACAACCATATGAATATGAAGATAACTATATAAAATGATAAGTTTTATTTGGCCATGAGAGTCACTGAAATTTGTACTTTTTGTACTTAGAATATTGTTGATATGTATTTCATTGTAACATAAAAATGAACCAAGAATTAAATTTAAAATTAGTTCTCATATAAAAATGCTATAATTTGCGTCACATAGAAATGAAAGTGAATCCCTTTATATCTCAAATTTCAGTTCAAATCGAATAGATACTAAGCAGACGATTTTAAATAATATAAAATAAGAAATGAATAAATGAAATATTTAAATGAAAGACGTCATAATGATAGAAAAATATCATTTATGCATTATATAATGAATTGAAAATTTTAATCTTCACTTTGTTTAAAACAATTACTTGGGATGACGTCACATTGCTAGAAATAATGCTTCTTTCACTTAGTTATCAAGCGATAAATTAAAAATTTAATCGTTTGCTTTTAACCGGGGAAAATAATGCTTGGAATAGTGACATGAAATGCTCGAAAATGGGGGAAGGAATGGATTTCGAACGTTAAAAATTTACAAAAACCTTCCCAGGGATATACCTAAACATTTCCCAAATTTTCACGGCGATTGGATGCATGGTTTTTGAGTCTATTGAGTACATACATACATACATACATACAGACAGACAGACAGACAGACACACACAAATTCATTTTTATATATATAGACTAGCTGCTTCGCACCCAGCTTTCGGTCTGGATTTTAAAATATTTCGATAAAAGATTGAGAACCAATATTAAAGATAATAAGAAGAATTAATATAAATGCTGAATAAATCTCGTATATTTCGGATTGTTGACGATTATAACAGTTTATTTTAATAGCTGAATGTAGAGTAAGTGCAATGTGTTGTCCGTGAGCCGCTGCATAATAATTCCCAATTCCAAGACTTTTTTTAATGTAGGAGTCACATTTCAAAATACTGTGGAGAGTAATATATATGTACTGTTCTGAATGGGATAATTCATTTCCGAGATTGGATGTCTTTTAGTTCTAATGTTTTACATACATAAAAGTGGGAGATAGACGCACATCCAAACATACATACACACATAGATAGTCACAGTCAGATTTTAATTTCGGAATTAAAGATGTTTTAATATGGAATATGTTCATTTGGCGGTATCAAGGATTTCTGTCCAAAGTTAGTTACTCTACGACTTATCGGCTAGATTTGTATAAAAAAACATAAAAATAAAAACTGTTCTTAATATCAATAAATTAAAATAAAACATATGTTTACATGCTAACGATTAAATCTGCATCAAATTTGTGTTTTATATTAAATTTGCTCAAACTTTTTTATGGTAAAATATAAGTTTAACCCTAAATTACATTGCTGTATTTCTACTGTAAGTTGATTAGCAACTTTAATATACCTTGCCATATTACGTGGTAGAATAGGAAGCAGAGGTTTTGACTTTCCAAATTTAAGGAAATTTATGACAAACCACGTAGTTTTGTATGAAACAGAAACACACATTCATATCGACAACCATATGAATATGAAGATAACTATATAAAATGATAGGTTTATATTTGCCCATGAGAGTCACTGAAATTCGTACTTTTTTGTCGTTAGAATATTGTTGACAAACATTTCATTGTAACGTAAAAATGAACCAAGAATTAAATTTAAAATGAGTTCTTATATAAAAATGCTATAATTTGCGTCACATAGAAATGAAAATTAATTACTTTATATCTATATTTTCAGGTCAAATCGAATGGATACTTCGCAGACATTGTTTAAATAACAAAAAATAAGAAATGAATAAATGAATAAATGAAATATTTAAAGTAATGACGTCATAATGATAAAAAAATATCGTTTTCACCTATGTATTATGTGATAAATTGAAAACTTTAATCACCTGATTTTAACCGAGGAAAACTGCGTTTAAAACAATTACTTGGGATGACGTCCCATTGCTAGAAGTTATTGCTTCTTTCACTTAGTTATGATGCGATAAATTAAAAAAATGAATCGTTTGCGTTTAACCGGGGAAAATAATGCTTGGAATAATGACATGAAATGCTAGAAAAAGGGGGAAGGAATGGATTTCGAACATTAAAAATTTACAAAAACCTTCCCATTGATATACCTAAACATTTCCCAAATTTTCACGGCGATTGGATGCATGGTTTTTGAGTCTATTGAGTACATACAGACAGACACAAATTCATTTATATATATATAGATTATAATTGTAATGCGTGTTTGTTCTAGTGATTTTGCAATAAATGTTGTGTAGTTTATAATGGTGGTTTTTCTAACATTTTGGGGTTAGGCTTTGTCATTTGTTGCGTTAATCGTAATTTATTAAAATTGTACCCAAATTTTAATAAATTTAAATACGTTTGCAATGCAGTTAGGGTCCAAACCTTCGGGTTTTCTTCCCCGTATAAATAAATCCTTGATTGAAAGTAATGAATCCTTTTTTCCTGTTTATTTTGTGTAAACTTCGTTTAGACCTTGTCCTTCTCGCGTGTGCACCACCTGTTCTTTTTACTCAAGTGATCGCTCACGAGAGGAACGGGGAGAAATTCCTATCTGATAAAAATAAAATTGTGGGATTACGTGTGAATAAAGGAATCTGGAAGGTATTTGTTCGACTTTATAAAGGCACAGAGACATTCATCTTTTCACTTATCCTCTCTTCTCGATTTGCCTTCGGTAGGTATTATTTTCTCTTCTTCGATTATGCATAAGAATATTAATGAAGATATTTTTGTAGGTTTTGTAACATTTTTCTTCAATTATGCATAAGAATATTAATGAAAATATTCTTGTAGGTTTTGTAACTTTCTCTTCTTCGATGATGCATAAGAATATTAATGGAGACACTTTTGTAGGTTTTGTAACTTTCTCTTCTTCGATTATGCATAAGAATATTAATGGAGACACTTTTGTAGGGTTTGTAACTTTCTCTTCTTTAATGATGCATAAAAATATTAATGGAGACACTTTTGTAGGTTTTGTAATTTTAGCTTCTTCGATTATGCATAAGAATATTAATGGAGACACTTTTGTAGGTTTTATAACTTTCTCTTCTTTGATTATGCATAAGAATATTAATGGAGATTCTTTTGTAGGTTTTGTAACTTTCTCTTCTTTGATGATGCATAAGAATATTAATGGAGACACTTTTGTAGGGTTTGTAACTTTCTCTTTTTTAATGATGCATAAGAATATTAATGGAGACACTTGTGTAGGTTTTATAACTTTCTTCTTCGATGATGCATAAGAATATTAATGGAGACACTTTTGTAGGTTTTATAACTTTCTCTTCTTTGATTATGCATAAGAATATTAATGAAGATATTCTTGTAGGTTTTGTAACTTTCTCTTCTTCGATGATGCATAAGAATATTAATGGAGACACTTTTGTAGGTTTTATAACTTTCTTCTTCGATGATGCATAAGAATATTAATGGAGACACTTTTGTAGGTTTTATAACTTTCTCTTCTTTGATTATGCATAAGAATATTAATGAAGATATTCTTGTAGGTTTTGTAACTTTCTCTTCTTCGATTATGCATAAGAATATTAATGGAGACACTTTTGTAGGTTTTGTAACTTTCTTCTTCGATGATGCATAAGAATATTAATGGAGACACTTTTGTAGGTTTTATAACTTTCTCTTCTTTGATTATGCATAAGAATATTAATGAAGATATTCTTGTAGGTTTTGTAACTTTCTCTTCTTTAAAGATGCATAAGAATATTAATGGAGACACTTTTGTAGGTTTTATAACTTTCTTCTTCGATGATGCATAAGAATATTAATGGAGACACTTTTGTAGGTTTTATAACTTTCTCTTCTTTGATTATGCATAAGAATATTAATGAAGATATTCTTGTAGGTTTTGTAACTTTCTCTTCTTTAAAGATGCATAAGAATATTAATGGAGACACTTTTGTAGGTTTTATAACTTTCTTCTTCGATGATGCATAAGAATATTAATGGAGACACTTTTGTAGGTTTTATAACTTTCTCTTCTTTGATTATGCATAAGAATATTAATGAAGATATTCTTGTAGGTTTTGTAACTTTCTCTTCTTTAATGATGCATAAGAATATTAATGGAGACACTTTTGTAGGTTTTTATAACTTTCTTCTTCGATGATGCATAAGAATATTAATGGAGACACTTTTGTAGGTTTTATAACTTTCTCTTCTTTGATTATGCATAAGAATATTAATGAAGATATTCTTGTAGGTTTTGTAACTTTCTCTTCTTTAATGATGCATAAGAATATTAATGGAGACACTTTTGTAGGTTTTGTAACTTTCTTCTTCGATGATGCATAAGAATATTTATGGAGACACTTTTGTTGGATTTGTTTATGATGAACTTTTAGAAAGCGTTCTACTACATTAGGTAGTTACCTATGAAGCCTCTAAATTGATATTCAGCCCTTATATGGTAATAAATGACTATCTAAATATTAGAGGGTACTTATAGCCCATTTTTTTTATCTTATATAAAATTGATTCTATTTATTAGTAAAAGCAATACAACGAAAAAATGAAAGAAAGTAATTGATAATTTAGATCATTTTCTGGAGTGGAACGAAATATAAAATAACGTGCTTCTGATTTTGTATTTATTTTGATTGTCGTACTGTAGATTTTAAAACTGTAAATGCAGTATATGATACATAACACTGTCGTGCAATATATAAAATAACTTCTAATTTATGTTTAGCATATTTAATGTATCAGTTATCCTTAATAAATTTTTATATTTCTTTAAATTTATCTGCTTATTTATAACTAGTATGTAGCCCGTCATATGGCGGAATCAGTAAAATTTTTAATTATCCAGAATTGTAACGTACCCTGTGAGGCAGGTAATAAAATGGTTTGATTTTGGCTGAGAATTATCTGGTACAAGCTCAATAATTTGATTATCTTTACTGACCGCATGTAAGTTGCCAACTTTAATTCATCTTGTCACATTAGGGACTGCAGAGGTTTGAATATTGACAGAGATTATTTCGCCGTATATATGAAGAATGTTCAAAATTTAGAGAATCGATTGCAAACTGTGTGGTTATGTATAAAAAACAATCATACAAACGAACAAACTTCTTAATTTTTAAAGATATATAACTTAAACGCTAGATATTTATTAGTCCGCGAAATAGACTCCTAGACTTTTATGAAAAGAATTTGTTGTTAATACCGGCGATAAAATTTTCATCGCAACAAAAAATAATCGATGATCAAATTTAAAATTATCACATATGTACCTAATCTACTATTAAATCCAAATATAAAAGAAAATTACTTACGTCATATCTAAGTTCAGTGATAAAACGCATGAAAATAATACGGACGATATTTAAATAATTTAAAATAAGAAACGATTAAATGAAATGGTTAATGGAATGACGTCATAATGTTAGAAAAAAAATGTTATTTTTACCTATTTAGTGTGTGATAAATTGATAAATTTAATCACCTGCTCTTAACCGGGGAAAATTGGGCTGAAATATTGTCATTAAAAGCTCGAAAAAAGGGGAAGGGTTATATTTCGAACGTTTTAAAGACGACAGTATTTTTCGCTGTGATAGGAAGCATATATATACCAATTTATTTTAGAATCGGATCGGTAGTTTAGAAGAAGATAAACTTTACCCTCTTTGAATTTTGCTAACCCTAACTCATCAAGAATCCAATGGATGCCTCTATCCATTCCGGGTCCAACCGCATCATAAATTGGAGGACAGACGGACATATAACTTAGGCTATTATTATATAGGGGATTTAAATAACTGGAGAGCATGTGCGTGTTAAGGATTTGCCCATACAAATTTGTTGACCTTTTTATTGTGGCACCCTGTAGGCAGTCAACTTTATTCCTAGGACTGCATAAAGTGGGTGTTCCTAATTTAGAATCAGAAGACCTCAGGTTTGACCTGACCCCCCAGAAGTTTTACTTGGGATCCTGGAGAACACTGCGACCAAGAACTATTTTATACGCCCCACCCACCATTTGTGAACACAATGTATTTTTCCCCGAAGCGAGCCTCGATCACGCCACCCCCCGGTTAAGAGAACAACGTCTTTGCCGACTGAACTACTGCCACTCTAAATTTATCGTTAAATGGCATATTTAGATTTTTATTTATATTGTATATTTACCATTCTTAATGTGGTACACTATTAATAATTGGTACACTACAATTAATTGACTAATTAGTAGAGCCGCGGTAGCTCAGTCGACAAAAGCGTTTATCTCATAACAGGAAAGTTTTGAGTTCGAAGCTCGTGCAGGTCGAAGATCCTTGGTGTTCTTTAATGGTGGTTGGGGCACGTAAATCATGGTCGAACTGTCCTCCAAGTTCACGTGATACCCATGTGTCTCTTCTACTTGGTTCTTACTTCCCTAGGACTAGGATTCCGCGAGGACAATATCACTCTCGTCCTTATCATTCCTTAAGTTCCACATACTCCTCGGGTGGTGTTAAATGAATAGCAGCTTCGTCGCCAAGTTTGGCAGAAACATATATGTCTTGAAAAAAAAACTTTAAAACATTTAAAAGTCTTGATACCTCTCAGATAATACAAAAGCCGACAGTATAAGCTTTATTTTCTATTATCTATACTTGAAAAACTTATTTAAAAAATTATACTTCTCCCGAATTATGAATCTTATTTTCTAGATTAAGCACAATAACTTAAAACTATGAAAATTTTTAACGATATTTATATTTAAAGCTATATGACTGAACGCAAAATGGCACTCTTACTCTTACGAATATACATAAATTTTCGTATGAAATTAGTTAGATTAATAGACAATAAAACTTTTTTAAGTTAAAAAATATTGAAAGTGAGACAAATTTCGTAGCAGTTAAAATGTACCAGACTAGCTTCATGAAGAATCAGAATACAAGTCTTTTGAATTGAAATCGTGTACTTTATTAATATTTGACTTGCTCGGTATTGATTTCTTGTGATAAAGTCATGAATAATATATTCTTCCTTTGAATCGAACTCATTTGGCTCATTCACTGTTTCAGTTCTTATTCTTTTTTCAATCTCGTCTGCGTATCCAATCAGACTACAGAAATTTAGTTTAAATACAATTCTAATATTTTTGGTTGTCTAATTTGCTTTGTTGTATTTGCCCTGGAATAATCCAGACCACGTCATATTCTTTGATCAGATAGTTCCCTAGTTTGAACTAAATGAATGGAACTTAAAATACGATATCTTCAATAAGCTACGGTGAGGAGTCATAGTCTTATCTTGGCTGATTAGTGTTAATCGACTGTTATCTACCTTGTAAGGGCTTTTAATCTCCGATTAATTGTAACCGGCTGTGGTGAGACTGAAATCTTAATTCGGATGTCTGATATGGTTTGGCTCCTCGGTCTACTTTCTACTTATTATAAAAGGTACAGTTGTATTACTGTGTCGTCGTTTGGCATATTTGGCGAAATTTTTTTATATATCATTATTTTTGTTTATTGTTACATTCGTTATGCGTTAATGTATAACGTTATACTATGCATCTAGTTGATCTTGAATGTATCGGTACTTAACTCTTTATTAACGTAATTCTTTTTTTTATGTGAAACGATTTCGAAGAAAAATCGTTTGTTTGTCAATTTGACAGTAGGAGAAAAACTGCTCCTCCAAAATAATACATAGCAAATGTAACAATAAACAAAAGTGAAAAAATGAAACATAAAAAAATTCGCCCAAACTGGAAAGCGTGCTTTCCAGTTATTGTTTCAAAGGGAGTAATAAAAAAAGTGAATCTCTTTGGTCTATAAAAAGTACATTTAATATTTCATAACTTTTGGGAAGGGAAAATGATAGAAACTGCTTTACACAACCATTAATTATTGGTTGTTAATCATTAAATATCAGGAATAAAAAATTAGTTTATATGCATAGCGTTTTATCGCCAAGTTGGCGGAGGATTTTTTCCTGATGTCAAACATGAAAAAGAACTCATTTGGCTAGTTTTGTTCTGTTTTTTAATAAATGACAACTGATTCCTTAAGATGAGAGATGTCATATTCCAGGTTGTGTTTATATGGAACAGATGTCACTGGCGACTGTTCTTCTGATGGGGACTTTTTCGTCGCCAACGGCAAATGGTGAACATTGTTATGCAATATTCATCAGCCCATAATGATAAACTGTTAGTTTAAATTGAGTAAATTTGGAGTCAAAATCGATTTTTTTTCTTAATTTGGGCAGACTCGCGTGCTGGAAGGTTAAACTCATTCGAAATTCTGACTGCGGACATTTTCCATGTGTTATAAGAGACATTTTTGTTTCAAATATATGTGGATGAGTAACAGGTGCGTTCCTTTCTGTCCAGGATCGCCATGAAGTCTTTCTTGTGCATCGCCGCTTTGTCCGTGTGTCTGGCCCTGGCCACCGCCTTGACCGACTGCGAGGAGCACCGCGAACGGGAGCTCAAGTCGAACACGAAGGTGAAGCTGGTGCCCAAGTGCGACGCCAACGGCTACTACGAGGCTCTGCAGTGCTTCCAGGGTTCCCCCTTCTGCATGTGCTGGAGGAAGGACGGATCGCACATCACCGAACCCTCCATGAAAGTCAAGACCTGCGTCTGCCACGTGCACAGGGACAACGAACTCAAGAGATGTGAGTACCCGTCACGCCCTCTATTATGCGTTAATTAATCGCTGTTATCCTTAGACTTTCAAAATTTTGGATTTTTCAAAATATATATATTGTTACGAATTTGTAAGTGAACCTTAAATTTAACACAGGACTCTATGGGTATCTTGCCAAATTGGCGAGGTACCGGCTCGTTGGCGGCAATTTTGGCAACCTATTTTTGTCGCCAAGTTTGTCACCAAATATCGCCAAATATCGCCAAAAATCGCAAAGTTGAGGGAGGGGGTTCCCCCTCCATCAACCCTCCCTTGTAATAAAAGAAATGCAAAATAAATTTAATAACAGATAAAAATTGGAAAGGGTGGCGCCACAAACATTCTTCAACACTCCTACGTCCCTTAAAAAACTTTGAAATAACTCTTTTTTACCAAAAAAAAAAGGAAAAAACTCAGATTCAGAATACCGTTGTACCCACACACTTGGGTTTAGAATGAAATGCAAAACCCACCTCACACCTAAGAATAGCCTTATATTTTTAAACAATTTAAAAAGTAATAAGAACCGAAATAACTACACCCGTCATAACTAAATTAATTAAATCCTAGAAAATAAGTTCAAAACAAAAATGTTCCAAACCAAAGCATCTTGTTACATTTAGAATATCCTGATACTTTTTAGCAATTTCAAAAAATAGTAAGAACCGAAATTACTTCAGCCGTCATTAATTAAATGATAAGAACAAAAACAAAATTGCTTACTAAATCCCAGAAAAAGATAAGAACAAAAAAATACAACCTGACCAAAGCGACTGTCAACCAAAAGAACAGCTAAGAAGCAAATTTCTCTAATAGTGCCGGGTACTGAAGTCAGAAATCACGTGCCCCAATAGGGTGTAAGAACACATCAGAGCTGCCATACCGTACTACTAAAGTCAGGGCAAACACACCAACCCACTCATAGCCCCATTAAATCACCAAAAGATAGCCAAATTTGGCGAATAAAAAAACACGGCGTCTATGATACATCTGTACCTTTATTAAGTAATAAAAATCTAGTTTAAAATATAAAAACCTATAACAATAATTTAGTTTTTGTTTAAGAAATAGCAACTGCGAAATGCAAACAATTTTGATTGATCATGGCGAGTTTATAATTACTGAATACAAAAATCTCGCCAAGATAATAAAATAGAAAAAGATAATGCTTTTCTAAAAAATATGGGTTTAGCATTAAGCAGATGCGAAAATAATCTCGTGTAAATATCATAAATAAATACATTTACATATATACATTTACATATCTATCATAAATATATACATTTACACTTGAAATTTAATAGCAAAGATACATTTTGGTGTTACTCGGATTACCGAATAACAGTTGATAATGATGCTAACATTAAATAACACTGTCATTTTTGAAGCCAACTCAGCAATGGAATTGCGCGTGCCGCAAAATTAAACTGGCATTTTGGTCGGTTTTTCGTTAATATCTTTCGAACTAATTGAAATATTGGAACGGGAATGGATGAAATGACTTCCTTGGATTGTTCCACATCTTTTGGTACCTTTGGCGTCCTTTTGCGTTCAGCGGTTCGCGGGGAAATAGACGCACATAAATAGATAGATATAGTCAGATTTTAATATATAAGACGAGTTGAGCAGTATTTTATTTCACCCACTTCATGGAGTATGTCGCTTTCTTGTGACTCAAATTTATTAATCTAATTTAAGAGGCATTTTGGATGCTACTCTATTTCACAGGCGACATAACATGAAATCGTGATTATGACGTGCAGCTAGGGTAGTTTCTAGAAATAAATGTAATAGTGTGCCAAATTTAAAAACCACTAGTGGACCTGTACTTAAGTAAATCCATTATTTATTGATTTAGTTGTATAAAAATAAAATTTTAAGTAATAAGGCGATTTCACGTAGTAGGGCAAATTCTCAAATTATGACAATTCTGGCTTTAGTTTCAAACGGAAGGGCAGTTTATTGTTTGTCTATTGGCTGTTGTAAACATGAAAATGAATGGGAAGGGCATTATAGTCATAAAGAAAATAAAATAGGAAAAAAAAGTGATTTTCGAAAATAGATGAGTTTAGCATTTTTCAGATCAAATAAATATTCTCACATTTATACATATTTACATATATTTCTTTAGACTTAAATTTTAATACCGTAGATACATTTTTATGTTGCTCATAATACACGATAGCAGACGATATTAATGCCAATATTGGATAATACTGCCAACTTTGGACGCCAAATCAACAATGGAATCGTGCTTGCGAAAAAATTAAAATGGCATTTTGGTCGGTTTTCCGTTGATATCTTTCGAACTAACTGGAATATCGGAACGCGAATGGACGAAATGACTTCCCTGGATTGTTCCGCATATTTTGGTATCTTCGGCGCCCTTCTGCGTCCAGCGGTTCACTAGGAGATAGACGCACATAGATACAGTCAGATTTTAATATACAAGATGTTACAGATTTAGATGTTCTAAACACTTAAAAAAGCGGGTTATTATTAAAAATATAAAAGACACTCTAGTCACTTCTGTGCCTGACAGTTGTTTACTTATTATTTCAAGTTCATTTTCTCAGAATGTACATTTTTAATATTCCACGCCACATTTCTCGAAACCTATTTAATAATTTTACACAATATTTTCAGTATTTTTTTATAGTGATGTTTTCATGCCATTGAACTAAAATGATGGCTACGAGAGGCCTATTTTTTATTTTCGAGAAGCAAGTACGGGTCAAAACGACTCCCAATACGGGCAATATAGAAACATGTTTTAAAAATTTTAAATGTGCTTAAAATTAAGGTTTAGTTAGATTCCATTTTACAAGTATGCTCTTGAAATTTAACATTTGAGTGCAAAATATTTTTAATAAACAGTCTGGCAAAAGAGAACAGTTTTAACGAACAAAAAAAATTGTCCTAAATATAAATTAAAAAAAATATTTTATTATTACTTTTATAAGTATTTAAGGGTTAGTTTATTAAAGAGATGTACAACATATTTCTACAAAACAAAATCACATATTTTAGTATGAAATAAAAAAAGTCCTGAAATTCTTTAGCTATAAATCTGAAATTTCGCACAGAGGTTCATTCTCGGTGACAATGCAATATTCAATCCTACACAAATTAGAGAAAAAAAAAACAATTCAGTAAATGTAGAAAGTTGTACAACGTACGTGGGATTCCAATGGCAAATATTAAACTAGTACCGTCATCTACTTGCAAGCGACCTAACTAAAACGTTTTTGTTATAATACTAAGAATGTTTCAATATATTTTTTGGTATAAGTGTGATTTTCCGTGAAGACTTTAATAAAGCAATAATAAATTGGTCATTTTTCTTGTTTCACGGCTCGATAAGAAATAATTGTGTATAGTATAATTTTACTAATTCATTCAAACATTTCACAGCGAATCTTTTTCTCAAAATGCATATTCTATACTTAATAAAAACAAATAATGTGCAAAATTTCAAATATTTGATGCTCGCCCTTCCTACGAGCACGTGCAAAAGTGAACCTGAATTATTTCAATGCTCGGCCCAAGGGTGTCACAACGTTTGTTTTAAGCCCAAACTGGAGTCTCGATTCTCCAACGGTATTATTAACAAACCTAGAACCCATTTCTTTAGTTTTTTATTTGTTATTTGAAATTTTCTCCTTTTTGTTGGTTTTTAATGCTTAGGATTCTGTTTTTAGTTTTGTCTTATTTCTATGACATATGTATGATGTATATAATGTGTATAATATGTATGATATCTATATATATATAGAAACACATTCATATATATATATATATATATATATATATATATATATATATATATATATATATATATATATATATATATATATATATATACATAATATATATATACATATATATATATATATATACACATACATAGTAGTGTATTCACTCACACACACATATATATATATGCATATATAATACATATATATTTATACATATATTCATATATATATATATATATATATATATATAATATATATATATATATATATATATATATATATATATATATATATATATATATATATATATATATATATATATATATATATATATATATATATATATATATATATATATATATATATATATATATATATATGCACACACATTCACTCACATAATAGTGTATTCACTCACACACACACATATATATACATATGTAAAACATATATATATATACACATATGTATGTTATATATACATATATATGTGTGTATATATATACATGAATATATATGTGTGTGTGTGTGTGTGTGGACAAACGCGTTGTTGAGTTTTTCACTTTGTGAAGCTCTATCACTTGAATAAATCATCCAATTATTCTCAAATTGTAATCATTTGTATTGTAATCACTTAATATTCCGTACAAGTACATCCCAGCTACCGATTTTCGTCCTTTTTGTGCGTCGTTTTTGTGTCTAAGAGTGTATATACAAGACCTTTGTAAAATCTAAATTTATTTTGCCCTCCAACGCTGTCTCTTTTTCCCAAAGAACGGTATTGCCCTGAAATCCTAACTGATCGATTTCGTATGTTTTCTTTTCAGCCGCCCAAGGCATGGTAGGCAACTTCGTTCCATCGTGCGAGACGAGCGGTTACTACAGCCGCAAGCAGTGCCACGGATCGACCGGATATTGCTGGTGCGCCGACCAAAACGGAAAGAGGGTGTCCGACCAAGTCAGGGGAGAGCCAAACTGCTGACACATTCATCCTGTATGAACCTCAATAAACTACAGTCGTCATAACAGCTGTTGTCCATCATTTACATCAATACGAACACATATCAACTTATACGAGCATATAAACATCAGTATGTTTGTATATATACTGTTGCAATGTACTAACACCAATGTTCGTTCTCAAAAAGATGATACCTTATATTTGAACTAAAACATTTATTATGTACACTCATTATTTACAGACATTATTTCTGGATTAATATCTATATACTAGCATATAACCCATCATATGAAGGGATTAGTAAAATTTTTAATATTCCAGAACTGTTAAGTACCCAATGAGGCAGGTAAAAAAATGGTTTGTTTTTTGGCCGAGAACTATCTAGTTCACTCTCAATAATTTATTTATCTTCAACTCCTCTAGAGTCTCCCGATCTTGTGAATGCAGTTTAGAATCAAACCGTGTGGATATGTGTAATAAATAAACACACAAAAGAACAAACTTCTTAACTTCCAAATATATATAAATTAAAAGTTAGATATTTATGAGTCCGTGAAATAGACTATAGACTAGACATATGAAAAGTATTTATTGTTAATACCGGTGGTAAAAATTTCATTGCATCAAAAAATAATCGGCGATTAAATTTAAAATGATCACATACGTACCTAATCTATTATTGAAGCCAAATATAAAAGAAAATCATTCGCGTAATATCTAAGTTCAGTGATAAAAGATATCAAAATAGTGTAGACGATATTTCAATAGTTTAAAATACGAAATAATTAAATGAGATGCTTAAAGGAATGACGTCACAATGTTAGAATAAATTGTTATTTTTACCTATTTATTAAGTGATAATAGATAAATTGAATCGCTTGCTCTTCACCGGGGAAAATACGGCTTGAAATAATGGCATTAAACTCTCGAAAAGGGGGGAAGGGTTGGATTTCGAACGTTTTAAAGACGACAGTATTTTTTGCTGTAATATGAAGCCTATTTATACCAATTTATTTTAGAATCGGATCGATAGTTTAGGAGAAGATAAAAGTTTATTCTCTTTGAATGGATGTCCCTATCCATTCCAGGTCCAACCGCTTCATAAATTGGAGGACAGATAACTTAGGCTATTATTATATAGGGGATAACATTTATTACTCGAAGTTACACAACAATTCATTACAATTTGTATACGTTATTTCTTAATCAAAAGATTTTGAGACCCAAGGTAATGATTATGAATAATTATTAAGGTTACCTCCAGTAATTACAAGGAAGAAGGCTGGGGCTTTCATCTGGCTGTACGTTGGTGCGGGCGTACAGGACGTCGGTACGGGCGTACAGGCACGGGATTTCGATGTCCACCCACTCTTGAATTCCGACTTCGACTCCTCTTCCCACAACTCATTCGCAACTCTTCGCCTCCGTTTAAAGCCCCCTTCCTTTCTTTGCCCATCAATTGTTGGTAAAATTATCCCCCATCTGCACCCCTGAAGTGGGCTCATTAAAATGGCTTTTGGGGGGGAAAGCTGATATTATTTCTTATCCCCTGCCCCCCCTATCTCACAGCTACATCCCTGTCTGGGCTTGACCGTTACACTTGTGCCACTCCGTGATCTCTAACTCCTCCGCAGGGTTTCCCACTCAAACTCGAAGTCAACAGCTGCACCTGAATTCTTCTTGGAAATTTATTCCACAGCTGTGTTTGCACGTGCTGACCATCGTGGGAAAGTACATCGGTACAGGCACATTATATGGCGAAATTATTCTCTACAAAGTTACAAAGTTATTTTTAGACCCTATAATTTGGATTGCCCGGACTTATTGGGCAACGAGAGAACCTAAGTGAATGGAAGTCCAGGATCCATTCAAAAACGGTGAAGTCCAAAGTTGGGGAACTTAAAATTATGAACGTCTTTACAAGACAAGAGTTTTGCATCGAACGTTCACTTTTTTTTTCACAAATTTCTCCTAACAGCGAGTGATTACATTAATGTTTTTTTCTAAAAGACCAAGAGATGACTCGGCGTTGTTGGCAGTTAGAAATGATCTCTCAAACCACACGGGCAGCCATTTAGTTATGGGAGGAGCGAAACTATTTCCCTGGGACAGTTTTTGAATTGTGGCTAGCGGACAGAAAATGGGCATTTATTCTAGCGTTCGTTTTGGGAGACGGGATAAGTCGGCGAACACGCCTTTAAATTTGGCAATACACGGCTCAGACTTCTAAAATGGGTAGGAAAGAATGAGTTAGGATGAAAAGAGAATTTTAGTTAGATATTTTAGGTGTAATAATTTTGATATAATACATATATATACATGTACATGTCTGGTACTGATCCTGAGAAGAAAAAATAAGAAAGACGTCCATTCCACAAGTTAATGTTATATTTGAATGGCATATGCCACACTAGCCATTTTGTTTTTAAACCAAAGACTGAGTTTGGCAGCAAGTCATCAGCCCACTACATTTTATTGTTCTCACTTAAAACTTTAAGCTTTCTGCCCTTAAATAATGTCGTTTTACTCGAATATTCTTAAGCTTCACAGAGTTCTTTCTCTTTGGATTCATTAATGCTATAATTGCTAATTTTAAAGTTCCAAATATGACATATATATATATATATATATATATATATATATATATATATATATATATATATATATATATATATATATATATATATATATATATATATATATATATATATATATATATATAATAGATTACCAAAGTCCACATAATTTAAAAGTACTGTAGAATGTAGTAGCCGAGTATATAGATGCAGACGTTCACATACAAAAACATCTTTTATTTAGAACACCAGATAACACACACATTCCCAAAGGGAATAAGAACACAAAACACAGAAAATATTTGATGATATATCACATCGCGATATCAAAGGAAGAGCCCCAAAATCTGTGTCCTAGGCATTTTATTAATTTTTGGAAGGGGAGTGGCTCCAGAAATGACGTCATCCGGTAACCAATCACTTCACTTTAATTACTTCTAGTTTATTCTAGAAGATATAGTACGTCACAATGCTCAGGAAAAAAGAATCAACGGGGCTGCGATTGTAATTTCAAAGTGCCAGGAAATGAACATTCTCAGCCACCATTATGAAAAATGTGTTTTAGAATTTGTTAATAGGAAATCCAGATTCTCAATGCAAAATAGAAAAAATAGAAAACATTTCAGCCAAAACTTTACTCCTGGCTTAAATCATTATAAATATATATATATATATATATATATATATATATATATATATATATTGTCAACGCGGACCAATAACACAAACACAAAACGTAGACAATAACATTTGTCTTTAAACTTATTTTAATAATCATACTCAACATGCGGCCATCCTTCGCAAATTCTCTTTTTTTACTACAAAGAAAGTGTTGCCACAAAAATGCAACTAAATTATACTACAAAAACAAAACATAGCACACTGAGCATAAAACATAATATATATATATATATATATATATATATATATATATATATATATATATATATATATATATATATATATGTATATGTATATACATTTATATAAAAATATATATTTTCATATATTTTTAAGAATTATATATTTTATAATTCTATATAATTATATATTTCATACATATATATATATATATATATATATATATATATATACATATATATATGCATATATATATATATATATATATATATATATATATATATATATATGTATATATATATATATATATATATATATATATATATGTATGTATGTATGTATATGTATATACATTTATATAAAAATATATATTTTCATATATTTTTAAGAATTATATATTTTATAATTCTATATAATTATATATTTCATACATATATATATATATATATATATATATATATATATATATATATATATATATATATATATATATATATATATATATATATATATATATATATATATATATATTATATATATATATATATATATATATATATATATATATATATATATATATACATAAAACATCGCTATATATATATATATATAATATATATATATATATATATATATATATATATATATATACATATATATATATATATATATATATATATATATATATATATATATATATATATATTATATATATATATATATATATATTCTCACTATATTTGGTGGTAGGAGCGCGTACCAGTTTTTTGCCACGAACGCCAAAAGACCTAGTTACGGCTCTGATCATTCTACCTTAAATATGACATTCTTTTTTACGATCCTGCCGACTGCAATTTTTAATCCTGAATCGTTTTTAGCCGCACCTTTAAATTTTTCAAAAATTATTGATTCGAACAGCGTTTCCCACTTTGTGGTGGTACGCGAACAACAATTAATAATGTCGAACATAAAAAATATTCAATCGAAGAATATGATAGATCACATTTTCCTATAATTCGTAAAAATTATTTTAATCATTAATAGCATACAGTAAAGTTAAATAAATTGCTTTTTTATATGAGAACCATTTGTTATGAAACGAAATGTAACAACCTACAGTGGGCTCCGCTTAATGTGACACTGTTTGGGACACCATGATTTCAATAACAATAACCGATTGATAACAATAAACGATATGCAAAATTAGATAAATTTATCCCCCCTTTAATTCCGACGTACTAAATTTCAAAACAAAATGGAAAAACACACCTTATATTTATGTACCGTACATTATCCTTTAAAAGATAAGACTTGTACACATAATTAAATATAATTGACCAATTGTTGACTGTCTATAATTTTTTCTAAGAAGCTCATGGATAAATTGTTCGTAATCCTAATGTTTTATAAAGTCATCGGGGCGGTGTTGTACTTCCACGTTTCGACACTTCCGATGCATTTCACATTTCAGCATTTGTAAGAGGTGGCTTGATATCAAGAGATTTTTCATCTGACTCATCCGTACCATCTTTCGTCTGTTTTCCTATGACAATCTCATAGGCTTCAGATTCTGTTAATGTGGAAGCTACTAGAATATTTTGATCTACTTTCACCCATGACACGAACTCTTCAGAGGTCATATCCGTAGGATTTTCTATATTTCTTGAGATTTCTCTTAATTCTTTTGGCAAAATCAAGGCATAAATTGTAAAGACACTCCTTCGCAGTTAGTATAAGAATGTTTTGCCTTCTGCTTATCTGACAACCCTTGACCACCAGCAGGGTGTGCGTATTTCTGAACAATTCCAGGAACGTGTCATACCCCAATCCTTTGTTCGTTCTCCATTTCCCTAGTTTGAAAGGGAGAATTCTCGGAAATTCAAACAACAGCGAATGGAAAGGAAAAGAATGGGTTCCTTCTGAATACATTGTGGATATTCCTTTGCCAGTTAAAATGGGGTTCGAAAACGGATAACGTTAACCGATGCAACGATCCCATAAAGCGATCATTTTAACATACAAATGAATAGAAAAAATCGAGACCCAGTTATTTTGATAACGATAAGCGATCGATAACAGCGATCCCATTAAGCCTCTGAGTCGACTGTAGTAGGTAAATAGGAAAGTTTGAACAAACGCTTAGATGTAAGATGGGAAATTCCAACTAAAATTAGCCCTTATTGATTTTAATTACCCGACCTTTTGCAGTGGCTCCATACCATAAAGAGAAGCGAGTGCAAAGAAAAAAACGTCAAGTTTATTTGAGACTGAGAAATGACATCTTTCTCCGACAAGAGCAGAGCAATGAAAGATACACAAAAACACTTTTCTATAACAAAGTTCAACCCAGAGCGAGAGAATTTCCCGCGAGAGATCGGTTTAATGAACAATCGGGAAGGAACTTCGAAAAGTGAACCATTTATCTTGGGACAATGGGGCACTAATTACAGAGTTAGCTTTGGGAAATGGATGGAAAGAATTGAGGTTCCTTTTGATCCTGAGATACGAAAGAATGAGAAGGAGAAAACGAGAAAATTAGAGATCTTTTAAGTGTAATATTTTTTATATATTACATATACAAGCATATATATATATATATATATATATATATATATATATATATATATATATATATATATATATATATATATATATATGATAGGTTCCACTAAACGACATTAGAGTCCTGACATCATTTTCATAGTTTTATTCAAATCTCAAACCACACTACTCGACAATCATCTTCAATCGCGTCGCACATTGGCGCCCAACTTTTAACAAAGGCAGGCTTAGCTGCTTCGGGTGCCACAGCTCTGTCTGCAGAATGTGCACACTGCTCTCTGCTACAGATCGCTGCGCGTGAGCCGTATTTATGTGGCTAACTCCTCACGCCGTATCACTCTCAATAAAGAATCCCTAATTAAAATCTTTTAAAATTAATCTACAACTTAAATCCTGACATATATGTGTGTGTGTGTGTAATAAGACGGACTTCAAGATGGGTGGTTGCAGTCATAGCCCATAAAATAATACCGTTTTACTTAAAGACCTTTATTAACAGAGTTTGAGGACTTCATTAAAGGGACAGGACACACTGAGGGGTCAGCTAGAACGAGAACGAAGTTATAAGTAAAAGGCCTTTAACACCTGGGTCAACATCTCAGTCAAAATATGTGGGAAAATCTGCCTCCGATAGCGTCCATCTCCTTTTTCTTTGGGAATTTCTTAAATTGTCCGCTAGGGCAATGTAGAATTATAATTGGTCAGACCCCGTCTTTGAGGGCGCAAACTGTAGCCCCAGTGGTCGATTTAGGTTAGGGGTTAAAAAGGAAAAAGCAAAAGGACGCAGGAATTTTTGCCCTTGGCTTAAGATTTGAAAACAACGAGAATTTTCTCGGGGTGTCTTTGGGGATTTTATACAAAACGCCTACATTAGTTTCCCAATCTAGTTTACTTTTCCTTATGTATATACAGCTGACTCCGCTTAATGGAATCGCTGTTATCGATCGCTTATTGCTATCGAAATCACTGGGTCCCGATTTTCTCGATTCACTTGTATGTTAAAATGATCGTTTTATATGATCATTACATCGGTTAATGTTATCCGTTTTCGAACCTCTTTTTAACTGGAAAAAGAACATTCACAATGTATTCAGAAGGAACCCATCCTTTCTTTTCCTTCGCTGTTGTTTGAATTTTTGAAAATACTCTCTCTTCCACCTAGGGTAATGGAGAATGAAAAAAGGAGTGGAGCATTACACGTTCCTGAAATTTTTCAGAAATACGCTGGTGGTCAGTGGTTGTCAGATAAGCAGAAGGCAACACATTCTTATCGGAACTGAGAAGGAGCGTATTCCCATTTTATGCCTTGCTCGCTTACGTGCAGCTTGTCGATAGGGAAGCCAGAAAGCGAAATGATTGAACGTTAAAACAAAAGATCGAAATTAAATTTTAAATCGTTATGAGAGGTTGATGATGATGACGAACCATTTATCAGTGAGTTCTTAGAAAAAAATTGTAAACAGTCAACAACTGATTAATTTTTTTAATTATGTATGCATTTCTTATGTTTTAAAGGATAATATACATATATGCAGGATAATATAAGGTGTGTTTTTTCATTTTGTATTGAAATTCAGTACGTGTGAATTAAAGGGGGGGGGTAAATTGATCTAATTATGCATATCGCTTATTGTCCTCAATCGTTTATTGTTATGAAAATCACGATGTCCCGAACGGATCCCATTAAGCGGAATCCACTGTATATGTTTGAGTGCATTTCAAGTCCGGCATAATGTTTAGGCGCATTTCGAAGTCATTTATTGCCCTATAAAATGCAAAATGCAAATACACAAACACACATATTTCACGAAATACAAAGTGGTACCATTTACCACGATGTACGACCAAGTGGTCCAAAAAGTGGGAAGCAGAATAGGACTCCATCACTTTAAATATCCAATTACACATAACTAAATTTGTAACTAAATCGGTTTCCGGGTTGCATCTTGATATTCATTTCAAGATAATATTTTCTAGAATTACAATTTTTACACTTCACTTGTGATATTATTTGTCCCTTGGGATTCAATCCTTGATCCGGGTACCCAAAACTAACTTGTTGTTCGAGAAGGTAACGCAGAACAACAACAGATAACATCTAGAGAAAGCGCCAATTTTGCTACAGTTAATCTCGGCCGCTATCTGTCGATCGAGATTAGAGAGCGTCCCCGTGGCCAAATCTCGTTCCAGCAACTTATGCAAATGTCTCGACAGCTGCGAGGCCCGCGGGAAAGTCAGCAGCTGACATCTAATCTATATATTGCGTCGCGGACAGCGCTCGCTTATCATCTTCTCAAGCATCCAAGAAGGTAAGTTGCCTTAGATATTACTCCGCAATTAAATGGTGCTGAAGTTAATGTAAATTGTCCATCGTCAACAACCAGATGTAGGACAGTTCCTGTTAATGTCTTATTTTTTATGGGAATTATAATTTTATATGAAAACACCATGTCGTGTTCATGAAGTTGGGGAACTTCGTGGTGGTGCCAGCACTTTGCTTCCGAAATGACTTCACCTTGTGAAGCCTTCAATATTCTCAAATGAGAGGTAACGTGAATAATGGATCACAGTCAAAGATAAAATTGGAAATTTACTGTTATTCTTGATTAAATACGGCTATTTACAAAGGAATGTTAATTCCTAAATCGTGTAGAACTGCAAAGGACGGTTGCCGGTAAAACTTCCTCACGACGATCACAGTCGAAAAACAAAAGATTTACTAATCTCTTACAATTGGGGAGGCTTTTCAGGGTGCGATCAAACCCAATTGATCCCCCGTTCGCTATCCGAGACTCTGCCGCTCCCTATAGGAGCGGACTTCACGAATCTCCCGAATTAGCAAGCTGGCTCTGGTAACAAACGCGAAAGCCTCCACGCGAGGTCAACACACCTACGTAAAAAATGACGAAAAGCCTTGAGTCTCAAAACTGTAAGCTTTTTATATCTAGGGGGTCAATTAAAGTTCCGCCAATTGTTTTTTGGGGTCAGTTAAGATCCCAGTTACTTGAGAACTCCAGCTAAAGTTACAGTTATAATTTTTAGCTGATTTCTCATTCGCTGGCTGTCCCTTCATGGAATTTCCGAGCATTCATTAACGAGATCCATCAGGGGCGTATTCGTCTATTCAGTCCGATTGTCAGGATCCCAGACTCTGCGACGGCCCGCTATTGTACTCCGTACACAGGTGTACTCCGGTCAGCTGTTTTGGCGCATGCTCGGACAAAGGGGAGTCTTCACAACCTTATGTTGGTGGAACTCTTTGGGTGCCTCCATCAGGAGATTCTCCGAGTGAGCCTAAAGCTTCTACGAGTCAAGCGAGAACCTCTCCTCCGCCGCCAACACGAGACTCTTCGCCTCTCTCGGAAAGCGATGTTGATTCATGTTCATTACTCTATAAGGTTTTGTAATGAACCTCATTAATGAGCACTGACACGTTTAAGTAAATACGTATACTGTTGTCATTTTCGTCTTAAATGTGTAAAGTACAGATACTGTTTACATATTTAAAACATTCGTGTACCCTCATACACGAAAATTCCTAGGGGCAAATCCTACTTCGCGGTTTTTCAGCTTTCGCGGAAGGTTCTGGTTCCCATTAACCGCGAAAAACGAGGGATCACTGTAGTTTAGAATGAATGATTATACTATACTGATTTTAGAATTCTGTTTTCTTCCGAAGTATGTCCGTTTGTAAAAGAAAAATAGAAGGATATGATCTAATTCTTTTCTCAGTATATTTTTATTTTCCTAGTTATTCCTAAAATTGCTTTAGTTTAACTTCTTCCTGTAAAATTGAACGGTGAGAGCGTTAAACTTCGTGGGTACGAATCCCACTGCCGCGTGGATGTTCGTAGCCGTTCGGAATCGGCTTTAAGCAGTAGGTCCCTTATCTCGTTACCCCTCGTGTTTCAAGAGGTAGATCGTAGAGTTCCGAACCCATTTTCTGGTAAATATTGAAGCGTAAATAAAGCATGTTCCGGTGCCAAACGAAATCTGGTAATAAGTGAAAATGTAAATTGAAAGACACAATTTCGTTTTAGGGCATATTTATGGATGCGTGAAAAACTATGGATATGTATATGATATTTATGTACTTTGTGCGTGTAATATTTTTTTTTGTAAGATTGAAAAATACTTTGCATTGAGGACACAAGTCCCTTTTAAGCATTTCTAAAATGAAAGTTTTTTTTTCTTCTTATTTTTCTCCTTATATCTTCTTTATTTATTATCGTAACCACTTGGAATTTTCAGTATTTGTTCTCTGCACTTATTGAACTAGTTCTACAGAATTGACGTTGTTTGTAAAAAATAAGAAATTGTTTTATAAAGTGGAAACAGATAACTTGTTGGAACCCCTTTAAAACACACTGTGCGAAGATTGGCGTCTGTCCTCTGTTTTTCGTTAAGTCATTTTTTCCGAACTTACTTTATTTCTATAAAAAAAAAGAACGCCGATCTTCAGTGAAATTTGAGGCGGTGTTTAAAATTTCTTCTCTAAATTTTCTGCGGCGCCATCCTCCTCCACCTGTTTAAGCTTTTAAAAAGGATCCGAAATCTTGAAGCAAAGGATTGCATTTTTAAAGAAACTAAAATAATTTTTAAAAATTCCATTTCCAATGCAATAAATCTATATATATATAAAGAAATTTGTGTCTGTCTGTATGTACTCGATAGACTCAAAAACCATGCATCCATTCGTCGTGAAAATTTGGGAAATTATTAGGTACATCCCTGGGAAGGTTTTTGTAAATTTTTAACGTTCGAAATCCATTCCTTCCCCCTTTTTCGAGCATTTTATGTCATTATTCCAAGCATTATTTTCCCCGGTTAAACGCAAACGATAATTTTTTAATTTATCGCATCATAACTAAGTGAAAGAAGCAATAACTTCTAGCAATGTGACGTCATCCCAAGTAATTGTTTTAAACGCAGTTTTCCTCGGTTAAAAGCAGGTGATTAAAGTTTTCAATTTATCACATAATAAATAGGTAACAATGATATTTCTCTATCATTATGACGTCATTACTTTAAATATCTGATTTATTCATTTCTTATTTTATATTACTGAAACATCGTCTGCGTAGTATCAACAGGATTTCACCTGGAAATTTAGATATAATGTGATTAACTTCATTTATATGTGACGCACATCATAGCCTTTTTATATGAGAACTAATTATAAATTGAATTCTTGGTTCATTTTTACGTTTCAATAAAATGTTTATGAACAATATTCTAACAACAAAAAGTGCACATTTCAGTGACTCTCGTAGCAAATAAAAACGTATCATTCTATATAGTTATCTTCATATTCATATGTCTGACAATATGAATGTGTGTTTCTGTTCTAAACTATGTGGTTTGTCATAAATTTCCTTAATTTTGGAAAGTCAAAACCTCTGCTTCCTATTCTACCACGTAATATGGCAAGGTATATTAACGTTGCTAATCAACTTACAGTAGAAATACAGCAATGTAATTTAGGGTTAAACTTATATTTTACCATAAAAAAGTTTGAGCAAATTTAATATAAAACACAAATTTGATGCAGATTTAATCGTTAGCATGTAAACATATGTTTTATTTTAATTTATTGATATTAAGAACAGTTTTTATTTTTATGTTTTTTATACAAATCTAGCCGATAAGTCGTAGAGTAACTAACTTTGGACAGAAATTTCTTGATACCGCCAAATGAACATATTCCATATTAAAACATCTTTAAATCCGAAATTAAAATCTGACTGTGACTATCTATGTGTGTATGTATGTTTGGATGTGCGTCTATCTCCCACTTTTATGTATGTAAAACATTAGAACTAAAAGACATCCAATCTCGGAAATGAATTATCCCATTCAGAACAGTACATATATATTACTCTCCACAGTATTTTGAAATGTGACTCCTACATTAAAAAAAGTCTTGGAATTGGGAATTATTATGCAGCGGCTCACGGACAACACATTGCACTTATTCTACATTCAGCTATTAAAATAAACTGTTATAATCGTCAACAATCTGAAATATACGAGATTTATTCAGCATTTATATTAATTCTTCTTATTATCTTTAATATTGGTTCTCAATCTTTCATCGAAATATTTTAAAATCCAGACCGAAAGCTATGTGGTTTGTCATAAATTTCCTTAATTTTAGACAACATTTATTTATACCAACAAAATGAGCACTGTTGCTGTCCAAACCTGTGTTTCCTATTCTACCACGTAATATGGCAAGATCTATTAACGTTGCTAATCAACGTACAGTAGTAATACAGTAATGTAAATTAGGGTTAAACTTATATTTTACTATAAAAAAATTGAGTAATGTGTAAATTTAATATAGGACAGTAATTCGATTATAAAAACTGAATATTGTTATAATACGCTTATAATAGAAATATATAAATATGCCAATGACTCGAACTGAACTGTGACGAATTTAGAGAGTTAGGCACGAAAAAAAAATCTTTGTTTAAAAGTAATATATTAAGTTCACCGTAGCGAAGCACGGGCACTCGTGCTAGTACTAAATAAAGTAAATACTAAGAAAAGTCGATAGATTTTCATAGTAGGTCTATAATGTATTTATTGGGAAAATTCGAAATCAGTCTGTGCGATAGTTTTTTATTTATGGTGCGCGCGAGTCGAAAAAACACCATTTTCAGGAAAATGCATTTCAAATTTTTACAGTTTCCATATAAGCCATACTTTCCATATATTCATCAATGCAAATATTGGTGTACATTGATCCCTCGTTTTTCGCGGTTAATGTAGACTAGAACCTCAGAAAGCTGAAAAACCGCTAAGTAGGATTTGCCCCTAGGAATTTTCGTGTATGCGGGCACACGAATGTTTTAAATATGTCAACAGTATTTACACTTTGCACATTTAACACAAATATGTCAGCAGTATACGTATTTACTTTAACGTACCAGTGCTAATCAATAAGGTTAATTACAAAACATTATGCCCTATACAATAATAGCCTAAGTTATCTGCCCGTCTGCCCTCGAATGGATGAAGCGGTTGGACCTGGAATTGAAACAGACATCCATATTGGATTCTTGCTCAGTTAGGGTTAGCAAAATTCAAAGCGTAGTCTTTAAAACGTTCGAAGTCCAATTCTTCACCCCTTTTCGAGCTTCTAATGTCATTACATCAAGCCCCATTAATGAGCAGGCAATTAAATTTATCCATTTATCTCATAATATATAGGTAATAATAATTTTTTTTCTAGCATTATATGACGTCATTCCTATCATTGAATCATTTCTTATTTTCAATTATTTAAATATCGTCTGCATTATTTTCTTACGTTTTATCACGGAACTTAGATAGGACGTCAATCATTTTCTTTTCAATTTGGCTTAAATAGTAAATTAGGTACATATGGGATCATTTTAAATTGAATCATAGATTATTTTTAATTGCAATGAAAATTTTTATCACCGGTATTAACAACAAACTCTTTTGATAAAAGTCTAGGGGTCTATTTTAACACTAGATTACCCGAGATTTCTTGTATACCTATATTGCCCAAAAACAGTCAAAATGACTGCATTGTGGAAAAAATAACAAATGTGTAAAGAAACTTGTTTAAAATTAATTTTTAATATTATATAATAAAGGAGGGCGGAAGTAACTACAATTATTCATAAACCCATTTATATGTTATAGAAAAAGTCACCAAATTCTAAGAAATTGTGTCATTATATTTCATAATTGTTTTTCTAATTGAAATTAAAAAACAGTCAAAATGACTGCCTTGGGCAATCTAGTGTTAAGGACTAATATTTAATTTTTTAATTTTTTCGATTTTGATCACTATTATTCTACATTTTCGGTTTTTTTTTTTCGTACGGATGTCACTGGCCACAAAAATATTTTGTGGCCAGTGACTCTCTCTCTCTACTCTCTGGTTTTGTGTTATGAACTCACGAATCCACTCTTTGCTGTTTTATGTGTTTATTTTTCGCTCGTTGTCATTTTTGTGCTTACTGACAGAAGCCTCTGGATTGAAGGGCTCGGCCCATAGGGTCCACATGCATCACCACCTTTGATGCCTTAGAAGCCTTTGTAAGGACTAATACATATCTAGCGTTTAAGTGATATATCTGTGAAAATTAAGAAGTTTGTACGTTTGTGTGTTTGATTTTTATACATGACCAGACGGTTTGCAATCGATTCGCCAAATTCTTGATGTCATTCATATCTACCACTAAATAATCACTGTCCATCCTATCACATAATATGACAATATAAATTCAAGTTGGAAAATAACATACGCCCTGTAAAGTTTTTCATCACTGATTCCGTCATATGACGGGCTATATACTAGTAGAGTAATAAACATTCATCCACATTGCTTTCTGCGAGAGGCGAAGAGTCTCGTGTTTGTGGCGGAGAAGAGGCTCTCGTAGAAGTTTTAGACTCACTCGGAGACTCTTCTGCTGCAGGTGTTGACGGTAGAGCCGGGGGACTTTACCTTGGAGAGAAACATGATGATGGGTAATTGTTGTCTTTGTTTTTTCTCTCATTGGTCGATGTCGCACCGGAAACCAATCACGCACATTTATGAAAGCCCTTGGTATGTACTCTCAGTCAACTCATCTCAACTCTTGTTTGACATGAAGGGAAGCGAAGGTTTAGGTTTTAATTGGAATATTTCAGTGGGATTTGTTTTAACAATACAACCGCGGGACGGATATTTTGACACTAAAGCTATTTTGTGTTTAATCCAAATGTTACTAACGAAATTGAAATAAATATTTCGACTTTTCCTAATTTTTTATACGCATAAAAATCTATGAAAATACATCACTTAATAATCAGTGAATATGTGTTCGTAACCAACCTTACAGGCGTGGAAACGAAACTGTAGCTATTTGTTCGAAATGTAAAATACCGATGTGTACAAAATGTCCTTTCTGGATAACAACACGGACTGCTACCAATGAGACGCAGCCCGCGGTGAGGGGTAGTGTTTCATAGTGCGACCGATTCCTACTCTTTTCGAATGGCATTTGTATGTTGACAAATATTCGAGCATAATTTTGAGCTTCCCCGCAAAGCAACGAGGAAAAGGAAACGATGCCATGGACAAAGAAGGGACTTTTCTCTGAAGTAACCCGATCGCTTCCTTGTCCCGAAGAGCGTGACGTCATAACTCGATTGACTTGGACGGAACAAACGCGTTTTCCACTCGAGCCGCCCTCATGTTTAAACCCTTTGTGACGCAAAAATGGATGGCAGTGACGGACCTCTTCAGTGACGTAGCCAGGGGTGGATTCGAAATCTCAATCCAAATTACACGTTTCAATCTCATAAAAACATACATATGTATGTGTGTGTCTGTATGAAGGTATATATATATATATATATATATATATATATATATATATATATATATATATATATATATATATATATATATATATATATATATATATATATATATATATATATATATATATATATATATATATATATATATATATATATATATATGTATATAACATATACACATGGATATATATATAATCACTCCCACACATATGTATGTATATAGACATTTATATATGTATGTATAAATATATACATATATATGTATATATATATATATGTATTTATATATATATATGTATTTATATATGTATATATATATGTATATTTATATATGTATTTATATATATATATATGTATATATGTATGTATAAATATATACATATATATGTATATATATATATATGTATTTATATATGTATATATATATGTGTGTGTGCATATACATATATTTGTACATATGTATATATATAGTATATATATGTATTTATATATATATGTGTGTGTGTGTGTGTGTGTACATAAACATATATATGTATATAACATATACACATGGATATATATACCATCACTCCCACACATCGTGCATAAATATATTAATACATGTCTGTGTTATGCATGCATCCATAAATATGTCCACCATGTCATTTGATTGTAAGTTGAATGGAAGGTCGGCCACCCCACGGATGCTCTAAGTTCTTTCCAGATTTACCTTTACCTGGGAAATATCGTGTAACTGACGCTCCAGACGACTTTAAACTAAAGTCATTCTAGGAACAAAATATTAATAAAGAAATTATAACGCAAGATTTTGCAAAATTACTTACAACCCAATCTCGAAAACTCTAGGGTAGAATCAGCCATTCATTAAGTACAATTCCATTGTAGTCAATTTATTCTTTTATCTTTTAAGGTGAGTGGGTTCGCATTTCTAGACATCACTAAAAGGAATGCTAAATTCGTCAACAAATTATTTTACCTTTTCATGGCTGTAGACATCGTTTTGTAACTTTTTTTATGCATATTTTCGTTCCATTTAGCCGAACGAGGGTCGAAGGGTTAGGACGCAGATCTTCGTGGGTTTGAATCCCACTGCGACATGGATGTTCGTAGCCGTTCGGCCTTAAACAGTAGGTTCCGTGTTGCAAAATAGTGGACAGTACAGCTCCAAACCAATCCAAACCTTTCTTGGTTACCGTACATCATGCTCAGTTTTACCACTTTGTCAAAATGATTGAGACATTTGATATATGATGACATTTGTCATTGCGAGTGTGTTTATTTATTGGCATTATAGTCTGACCCCGTGTTTCGTACATCAATGGTTTTAATATTTGTTTTAAAAATATTATCGTTTGTCATTAGCTTTATTTTAATTTTTCTTTTGTGGTGTGGAAACTTTTGAAAAGAAAGAATAATAAGTTTTTCTGATTAGATTGGAGTATTGTAAGATCAATGGTTTTAATATCTGTTTTAAAAATATTATCGTTTGTCATTAGCTTTATTTTAATTTTTCTTTTGTGGTGTGGAAACTTTTGAAAAGAAAGAATAATAAGTTTTTCTGATTAGATTGGAGTATTGTAAGATCAATGGTTTTAATATCTGTTTTAAAAATATTATCGTTTGTCATTAGTTTTATTTAAATTTTTCTTTTGTGGTCTGGCAACTTTTGAAAAGAAAGAATAATAAGCTTTCTCTGGTGAGATTGTAAGATAACTGAAAGCATATATATGAAATTAATAAAAGACATCTTATGGTGCTTCTTGTCGTATTTCCATGAAACCGTCTATATCATGCAGTATTTGAATAAGAAAACAAAACCCTGTATTCCCATCACATGATAAGGCAAAGGACATTGAAACATGCCTAAACGCCATGCCTGTTAATAATCTCAACGAAATTATAATCTCATTCTAACATATATAAGTATGTGCTTGTCTTATTTCGTTTACTAATAAATAGTTTAAATAAAAACACAAAAAACCAATTCGTTTATTTTCTTATCCTAATCCTAACTATATCGGTGGCAGGTATTTCGACCGCCGACTATACGTACTTTACTGTATAATCTTATTCATTAAAATAGATTTTATGAATTACGTTATGAAAAACGTTTCTATGATATTTTTATTTATTTTTTGATTAGTTATTTGGAACAGATGCATTATAGATGCCAGTCCCGTTCGGTATGTTTTTTTTTTTTTTTTTTTTTTTTTGTGTGTGTGTGACCAACAGAAAAACGCGTGTTTTGAAAAATTGCTAAGTAGAAAAACATGGCGACGGTACGCGTTTTCTGAAAGACCCCCAAAAAAAACATGGCGGCGGTCATCATTAACAAAAGTAAACTTTAAAAGAAAAAAACAGATTCACAATTTAAAGCATTATTGAAATAAAATTATCATTTTTAGCGTTATTTAAAAAAATAAATAACAAATAAGTAATATTTATGACATATATCTACACACATAACCAACAGAATATGATATATATCAATAGCATTTTAATAAGCACTAACATTATAAAAAATCTAACGGGAGGGAGAACATGGAACCACCCGTTTTCCCCTCAAAATAAAAGAAATGCAAAATAAATTTAATAACAGATGAAAATTGAAAAGGGTAGCGCCACAAACATTCTTCAACACTCCTACCTCCCTTTAAAATAACTTTAAAAAAAAACTCAGATTTTGGAATACAGTTGTTCCCACAAATTTAGAGTTTAGAATGAAATGCAAAACCCACCTCACACCTAAGAATATCCTGATATTTTTTAACAATTTCAAAAATTGTAAGAACCCAAATAACTTCACCCGTCATAACTAAACTAACTAAATCCCAGAAAATGATAAGAACAAAAGCAAAATGTTCCAAACCAAAACATCTTGTTTGATTTACAATATCCTGATACTTTTTAAGAATTTCAAAAACGGTAATAACCGAAATAACTACACCCACCATAGCTAAATTACTAAATCCCAGAAAACGATAAGAACAAAAAAAATATACAACCTGACTTAGGCGACTGTAAACCAAAAGAACAACTAAGATGCAAATTTCTGGAATATTGCCGGATACTGATGTCAGAAATCACGTGCATCAATGGGGTGCAAGAACACATTAGGATTGCCATACCCCACCAAAGTCAGGGCAAACACACCAATCCACTCATCGCTCCAAAAAATAGCCAAATTTGGAGACAAAAAACACGGCGTCTATAATGAATCTGTACCAGTTATTTTTCTAGAACCACCAACGGTACGAGTACCACAGGTTGGGGAAACTCTGCCGTCAAAGCTGGCAGCGGAAACGAGCGACGGGGTCCTATTTTCATAAGTTTTAACAAATCTGACAACTGAAAATATTTAGGGCAGACTCTCCCTCTAAATGCGGGTAGAATCCCAGTTCCGGGGACCGGCCGCCATGCCTTTGGCTCTATTTTTGTAAAAGTGATCGCCAAATTGTCGCCAAGTGATGTTTACAATCTATGCTTCGTTTCGTTTTAAGTTTATACCCAATTTTAAAGCATATTTTGAACAAAAAAGGGTTTGAAATTTTGTTACCATGAATACAAATTTAAATTTCAGACACAAAATGGACAAACTTCCAGAGCACGGCCGAAATGATCAAAGACTTGAAATGGACGCTAGAAAATCCAAATTCAGCGGTCTTGGAGTATTGTTAGTTACAAGAACCAAGGGTCAGATATTCAAATCACTTGTCATTTTCCCCAATACCCTAAAATAAAAGGGCCGATTGAAACCCCCACCTTTTTTCAGGGGGGGGCAGAAGACTCCGAAAAAAAGAGCAAGTTTTGCCAGAAAACTGGGTTCTAGAATTTGGCGATATCACCCACGCTTGGCAGGCCTTGTTGAACTGGGTTCGGCAGCCCCCCAAACTGGGATACGTCTTTGGCTATTGTTGATAGTCACTACTCTAGGACACTAAAAGTGTCCGAGTGTACCTCCTCAAAGTACCTTCTTTTAGGAGGTACGAATATTCCATATTTCTTTCCATCGGGTGGGATGGATTTTCTTCGGATCCAAAGATCCTAAAGTAGATATCTGGACAAAGAAAATTTTATGGTAGTCAAAGATATTTCCAAAGATAGTTTTATGTATGGACAAATTTTGAGCAAAGCAACATTAGAACCGATGTGTACATCAGACCGGGGGCTGGGTCAAACTGACCCCGATTAACACGAATCTGTGTTCTTATTCAAAAAGTGCACAGGCTCAATGACATTCAATTAGTATAATAATTCTCAAATATATTAAGATATTACAATATCGAAAAGTATAGATACTTCAGTGTACACAATATTTCATACCCGTCTAGGTTTCTGACACAGTTCGGGTGCAACTTTTTTGCATATATAATTTGGGTGTTTTCTACATA
>CM063498.1:210028694-210191194 GCA_032207245.1 Pardosa pseudoannulata | reverse complement strand
CATCGCGAGAGCGCCGAGAAGACCGGGACCATCATGAAACTCATCCCCAAGTGCAAGGAGAACGGAGACTACGAGGAACTGCAGTGCTACAAGGACAGCAAGTTCTGCGTCTGCTACGACAAGAAGGGACACGCCGCCAGCCCCATCTCCACCAAGCTCAAGGAGTGCGGATGCTACCTCAGGAGGAAGGAGAAGATTGACAGAGGTACCTATCCCAATCATACATAAGACGTGCTACCAATCCACAAGCAGGTGGAGATAGACTCAACTTAATAATCCCTGGACAAAAATATCCAAGGATTATTGAGGATACTGCAACCGCAAAGAGATTTACTCACTCGTGGCAAATGATACTGAAAATGTGGACTGCTAGATTGGTGAATTGGCTTTTGGCTTTTTTTCAACAAGTTATGCTTTTAGCCAAGGCAAGCAAATTGATATACGAAATTTATAATAAGGAAACGACCTTTTTCCCCAACTTACGTTTCTAGTCAAATAAATTGATATACCACATTCGTGATTGTGGTGTAGTGTGATGGGACTATGCTCTTGGCGTTTTGACGTTGGAGATGTACTATTTTCGATAAAAACGAATACCATTAGTTGTTGGTTGCCCCTATGGTATAACAAAGTGTTGATAGCAAAGTTCTTGGATGTAGAAGACTCGATACCCTGCTCCGCCATTAGCGAAGCTGCAAGCGAAACCCAGAAATCAAAAGACCTTACATTTATTTATTCAAAACAAAGAGGTTACACTCATGGATTTTCCAGACACTTGTAATAATATATCAATATTTCAGAAGATTATGGTATCAAAATATTGAAATATGTTTTTTTGTCAGAACATATCAACTGGAATGACATGATTTCACAATTTCTAATCTATATATTCATATTATATATTCACTATTAATTTAGAAAGTCCTTACAATTTTTGCTGCAGTTGAATCTACAATTTCAAATCGATACATACAAATAGGGTGCTACTCTGTTGTGGTCGATATATGTCACAGGCGACTTTTATATCGTAATGACGTCAATTAGTTACCAAAGATGAGAATTTGGTGACATAAATTCCCCTCTTAGGCGACTTTTGACGCCATTATGACAACTTCTGACATCATCAGGACGCAAAAGTCGACTGCGACATATCTGTACCGCAAAATGGTAGCACCCATAGGATTCATACAATAGGGTACTACCATACAACTGTCGATATATGTCAAAGGTGATTTCCACGTTATAATGACGTCAGAGATGGAAATGTAGCACCATAAATCTCCCTCTCTGCCGCTTCATAATGACGACTTCTGACGTCACTGGAAGTGGTTTGCGACATATCTCGATCGCAATAGGGTAGCACCCATTATATATACACTGTTAATTCAGAAAATCCCTTATATTTACAATCACCATTACGGTTTTCTTTTTTTTTCACATTATATGCACAACGTTGTAAATTAAGAGCCCCTGCTTTTGTTTCCTGTAGCAAAAAGCGTTGTTGCGATTACATACACGTTCGAAAATTTTCTTTGCGAGTGTAAAAATTATTTTAGTATAAATAAATGAATAAATCAGGTTTAATTTATTACAACTATGTTTTAAAATCTGCAAGGATTTATTGCTTCTACCAATTACTTTATAACTGTTGTGTAGCAATAGTCAATACAATACTAACTTTAATTATCGAATCGCGGTAACTCAGTCCACAAATCCAGTGATCGGGCCCCCGGAGGGTAGCGGGATCCGCAGGGTATTCGCTAGCACTAAAACCGCGGGACGGGTCACTTTGATTATTTGGTGTCCAATTTTCTGAAAAAGTGACTCCCAAAAGTTGAGTAAACCTCGAGTGGTATGAAACTAAAAATTCCATTAAAGTTGTATATATATATATATATATATATATATTATATATATATATATATATATATATATATATTACTTTTCGATATTGTAATATCTTATTATTTCTTATTATTACGTTAATTGAATGTCTAAAGATGAATGAATGTTATTTGGAACAATCCAGTGTACAACACGGATTCCTGTGAATCTGGATCACTTTGACTCAGCCCGCGGCTTGGGGTAGTCCGAAACTTCCAGAGTTCTAGTATTAATGGGCACGTCAAATAAGGTTGGGGTGGCCAACTGCCCAAACGATACATCTGTTGGTTTCCTGCTAGTAAATGATGAAGACCCGCTTGAAGTCTAGTCTCGCTCAAGTGGAACTGATCCTTTACATTAACCATGGAAAATGGACCCCTATGACAGTTAGCTATAGACCAGACACCTATTGGACCTGGCGAAGACCTTCCTACACCAGGGGAAGAGTAACAACAACTATAAAATAGTAGTTTATACATGACTGCTTGTACAGTTCTGCTTTCGAATTTGGACATCATACAAGGTATGTAGTTTTGTTAAGAGCCGCAGTAGCTCAGTGGGAATGACCTCGTCTTTGGAATGTTGCTGGTTGGGAGTTCGAGACGGCCGTGACTGGGGCACGTTAAATAGTTTCGTGGTCACAACGTCCTCAAACAGTACCTCTGGGGGTGGCAGGTCGAGCCCGAGGGTCTTCTGTTTGGTCCCTGCTTCTAAATGATTGGAGTAAAAGTCATACTACCGCCCTAGCGATGCTCGTCAAAACGAAAGGCCCACCATTTCGCCTCAATACGAGTACCATAGGGCTCGGTTTGTCCGAGTGGCATTAGAAACAAAAACAACATCAACAAGTTTGGTTAAAATACTTGTTAAATTGTCATAACTCCTTTCTCGGTTATTTTTTCAAATCATTTTCCTCGTTATTCCTAAAAATGACTCGTTTAAATCCGTCTGGTCATTACTGGAGCGTTTGTTCAACATGTTCTAGTATTGACCAGGCCTATTGAAACCGGATGAAAACTTAGAGCGTCCATTCAAAGACACCAAATAAACTGTGGATATATATAAGACTTATGCATGTATGTAAGCACTTTTTGTGTGTGTGTATATATTTTTAATGAGATTGAAATTTCCCTGTATTTTGACTACCTTTTCTGATTCTGCGTAGGCCACGACAACGCTTACATTCCCCAGTGTGCCGAGGATGGTTCGTGGGTGAAAATGCAGTGCTGGGACTACAACGACAGCTGCTGGTGCGTCGACAACAACGGAGAGCGGGTCAGTGACATCAAGTCCGACTCCAGCAAACTCAACTGCGAATAAATAAAGGCCATTTGAAACCCATTCAGTCTCAGACTATACTTTATTTTTGATAGTTTAACATCCATGAAAAAAAAATGTTAGATTGTTACTAAATGGGCAATCTTGTCAGACACTGTGTCATCTCTGTCAGAACAAGGTGCCCCTCCAACTTGGCGATAAAACTCTGATTATGGTATAGCTTAACATTTTCTCCTCATCTCGCTGTGTCCAAACAATCTCTATCTATATTACCAGGAGAGCTGAGCCCTTTTCTTATTTATTAATGTGCGTAATGTTTCAAAAACTATTATTATACTAAAATATAGCCTGTCATATGACTGTATCAGTGAAATTTTTAATTTTCTCTGATTGTAAAATACCCTAAAAGGCAGGTAAAAAAATGGGTTTTTTGGCTGAGAATTATCTTGCAACAATAAAAAATCGATGATTAAATTTAAATTATCACGTATCTATCTAATCTATTATTTAAGCCAAATTTAAAATAAAATTATTTACGTAATATCCAAGTTCGATGATAAAAACGTATGAAAATAATGCAGAGGATATTCAAATAATTTAAAATAAGAAATGAATAAATGAGATGGTGAAAGGAATGACGTCATAATGCTAGAAAAAAAAATGTTATTTTTACCTATTTATTATGTGATAAATTGATAAATTTAATCGCCTGCTCTTAACCGGGGAAAATAGGGCTTGAAATAATGACATTAAACGCTCGAAAATGGAAGAAGGGATGGATTTCGAACGTTTTAAAGACGACAGTAGTTTTCTCTCTGATATGAAGCATATTTATACCAATTCATTTTAGAATCGGATTGATAGTTTAGGAGTAGATCAACTTTACTCGTTTTGAATTTTGCTAACCCTAACTCATCAAGAATCCATTCCAGGTCCAACCGCTTCATAAATTTGAGGGCAGACGGACAGATAACTTAGACTATTATTATATAGGCGATGAATGCCCGATTTCTAAGTGGTTTAGGTTAACTAAGTAAGAGTATATAATTCTATTACGATGGTGAACCCTTCATCCATTAAAATCTAAAAAAAAAGCAAGGAATATGATGTTCGGATGAAATACCTTTGTGTCTTAGTAAACATCGGCAGTAATTTCGCCACATTTGGTAAGGGGCACCCATTCTGAAGTATTACCGAATTCGTATCAAATGAATAAATATTAAGAAAGCTCAATGAAAACGTTTACCACTTTTTAAAGTTAAAATTCAGTATATGTACAAGTTTATTTTGCACAGTAAATATCATATGTAACGTATTAAGAGTCAGTACTGGCTTGAACCTAAAATATTTCATTTTAAAAATTTCGAGATAATTTAAAACAACAGATAACCATAACAAAAATTTTTACAAGCAATAAATGTCATAAACAAAACTAAAAAGAAACTAAAATAACCAAAGCAGGTATTTTCAACCCATTAATAGTAGTTAATCCGAATTTGATGTCACTTTGTTCCTTTTGTTTTAATTAGGTTTTTCAGCCATTTCACTATAGTACGGGAAATGTCGTGTTGTCATATTCCCTACTACTGCACTTTGTTTCACACCACCATTAGAGACACTGTCATTTTCCCGCCTTTCGGCAGACAATCGCTTTCCCGCCATTAGGCAGACGATCACTATTATCAACTAGGCAGACGATAATGGTATCTCTCGATTAAAATTTGAGTTTCTATTACAACGATTGCATTGAATTTTGTTTGTGTTTTTCACTATAGCACAACCTAATATTTTTTTAATAACAAGAATTAACTTTATTATAATTCATATTTAAATGTGAATTTATCGTGTAGGATGGCATCGTACTGTTCATGTTGGCGAAAACTGAGAGCAGTCGTACACATGGCCCTTATAACTGATAAGTACCCGTTGACATTATCAATCGCTGTAACATCGGTCGCAGCCGTTACTCGACCAAGCCCTTCCGTAGTTTCTGCTTCAGGTGGGTGTTACTTCAGAAAGGGGCGAATTTGGTTTCATTACTGGATGTTTACAAAACATAAATGCATTAACTAATTGCACTTTTTGTTTTGACTGTCAAGTGAGATACAAATATAACGAAACAGTGTAATTTTTCAAAATAATTTATAGAAGATTTTAACAGTATTCCATCAGAACAAGTCGGCGATTGTTTTTGGAGTGGGGCGCATCAATATAATACAATTAGTACTGTTATTTAAATTAAAAACCACTTACAAACCAAGCTTTCATGTTTGCGGGCAATTAATCTCTAAACAGCTTATAAACCCAATAGCTCGAAATTAACCAAAATAAATTACCCATAATGAAGATATTAATATTGCATAATGGAACGATATAATGAAATGATAATAATATATTGGAGAACGAAATTGCAAGTTATACGACATCCAAATGATAGAGTACGAATTTAAGCGGTTTTGATTTTTTAGTATAATTGCCATTTTTCGCCAGTCCATTTAATTTCCCAAAATTAGTAACAAATTAGAACTAGGCACATTTAATATCAAAACCGTTGTTATCTCCAATAGAGCCAACATGCCATTTCATATGGCTGTTATAAAAATTCATAAGAGCAATAAAAAGCATAAACTAGAAGCATTAAAATAATAAAATACACATCACAGATAGACTTTGTATCAAATTTTTTTGCACACGTATGGAGAACAATTTTTAAAATTTTCTAAATCATACTGAAACTTAATATAAAGTATGAGTGTTTACTTTTAATAAAACAATGAAAATGCAATAAAAAGCATAAAATATGAGTATTAAAATTTTCAAAACAGTATACAAAAATTATATACAATTGAATTGTACCAAATTTTACATTTGCAAACTACTGGAGTATAGTTTTTAAAAACATCTAAAATCAATGATATGTAAGAAAACTCGCATACTTGGAGATGATACATATAGAGAAAGAATCAAATTATCTTTTGGCTTTGATAATTGCGACCGAGAAACTGTTCAAACATAATAAAGAAAGTCATGGGACTGGAAATAAATAAAACTAGCACTTTTTTTTAACTAGCATAATTTGGCGATTTTTCTAGATCGCCAAATAATAAAGTAGCTGAAATGGCGTATTTTCCATAAACTCAAAAGAAATCTAACTTTTTATACAATTTTTTTCAAGTGAAAATGTAAAGAAATCTTATGATTAATACTATTTAAAACACAACGAAGCACTCTTTTAAGCAAAATTGACAAATTAAAATATAAAGAAATAGAACATTTTAAACAATTTTAAACAAAAGAAAAACAATTTTCTAATAATATTTAAGGATTAAATTATTTCTAAAGATTAAATTACCAAAATTTATCCATGAACAACAAACTAACTTGGCTCAACGATCGCTACTTAGCGAGTTCACAAAATAGCCAAATTTATCGAGGAATAACGCGGCATGCTAGGAGCATCTGTACAACAGAAGCGATATCTATGCTCTTCCGGCCGCCATCTTTTTTTCTTGGCGATCTTGGCAAAAAATTCCATTTTTGAAAGTCGCCAAACAAATAGAACGCAATAGGCGTTAATATAATAGGCGTTTTCTGAAAGATCACCAAGAAAAACATAGACGGCACCACATGGCTTTTAAGAAACCAAATATATTACAATAATTCTACAAAAATGGATGAATATTTAAACAAAAATGGCGACAGAAAATGGCGTTTTCTGAAAGATCACCAAGAAAAAAACATGGACGGCACCACATGGCCTTTAAAAAAACTAAAGATATTACAAAATTCTTTAAAACAGATTTAAAATTTTTGAGGGGGGTTCCTCCCATTCAACCCCCCTATATTGTTACAACTTATTACAACAACTATAAATACATAAAACATACATTTTAATAAACATTAAAAAAAAGAAATAAGGACATGCGAAAAATTAATGAAAAGAGGGAGACCGTGTGCTCAACAGTCTGCAGTAAATGCAGATTTGGGTAGTAAAAGCTAAACAGCCATCGCCTCGCAAAACGCTCGAAAAAGCTGCCAAATTTGAGACAAGAGCCAGAGCCTAAATCTCGCATCTGTACCGGGAAATGAATCCATCTTAACTCAGATGCAGTCGGGCGGCTAGGCCTAAAACATCGTGGAACAAAGACTAAAGAAAATGTTCAATCAAAAGGAACAGAGTTTATCGAGGCAACTTCTCTCACAGATGTCTGTCCACAAAACATCCCCTATATAATAATAGCCTGAGTTATTTATCCGTCTGTCCTCAAATTTTTGAAGCGGTTGGACCTGGAATGGAAAGAGAAATCCATATTGGATTCTTGTTGAGTTAGGGTTAGCAAAATTCAAAGTGAGTAAAGTTTATCTTCTCCTAAACTATCGATCCGATTCTAAAATAAATTTTTATAAATATACTTCATATCCATCGAAATCCACCCCTTCCCCCGTCTCCGAGCGTTTAATACCATTATTTCAAGCCCTATTTTCCCCGGTTAAGATCAGACGATTAAATTTATCACATAATAAATTGGTAAAAATAACATGACGTCATTCCTTTAACCATCTCATTTAATCATTTATTTTAAATTATTTAAATATAAATTTAAATTATTTTTATACGTTTTATCACAGGAACTTGGATATTACGTAAATAATTTTCTTCTATATTTGGCTTAAATAATAGACTAGGTACTTATGTGATAATTATAAATTTAATCATCGATTATTTTTTTGTTGCAATGAAAATTTTATCACTAGTGTTAGCAACCAATTATTTTCATAAAAGTCTAGGAGTCTAAAGTACGGACTAATAAATATGCAGCTTTTAAGTTATATAGCTTTGAAAATTAAGGAGTTTGTTCGTTTGTGTGTTTGTTCTTTATACATAATCGATTAGCTAAATTTTGGACAACCAAAACACCAAAAACAAACATTTTTTTTACCTGCCTCATAGGGTATTGTACAATTCTGGAAAATTAAAAATTTTACTTATCCCGTCATATGATGGGCTATATGCTAGTGTTATATAGTTCCACGATCCGACCAATCAGAAGTTTTAATTGCCAGTCACATGGGGACGCTGATTACGTAGTTTAAGCTTCACAAGTTATTTTAAAGCTCATATACAACAGGAAGCTTAGCGGTTCGAAGTCACCAATAGGGAAAACAAAGATATTCACCAAAATTGATAGAAAAGGATATAATAACCAGAATATTATTTAAGATAGACATAATTACGTTGGTTATATTTTTAGATTAAAAATATCATTATATATATAGTGAGAAATATTTCAAAAGACTCTAAATTTCTTCCAGTTCGCAGCCAATTTATCTACGAGGAAACGATCACTTGGGGGTTTTAGTCCATCTATGATGAAATCGAAAATGAGAACAAAGTTCTATCTGGCGCGAATCTAAATAAATTTATTTTTATGAATTTTCAAATAGCAAATCAATACAGCTATACAATGCAAGTTCCTTTGACTGCGCCATGCCATATATGATATACTTGAAAGTCCTCGTGGCTTGACTGAAGAACAGGGTACCCCGCCAACTTGGCGATATAGCTGATAGCCTAACTTTTTCTCCTGATCTCGCCGTGTCCAAGCAATCTGTATCCATATTTTAATTTGTATTATATTTGTATCCAACTCTTCTCGTGAAACCCATTTCTTATATATTAAATGAATGTACTGCTTAAAAATATTAGATATAATGAACTAGTAAAGATTCACTACGGTTAATTTTTAATAAATTGGAGCTGTTGGCTTTGTAAACTGTTAAGGGCCTAATTGCCCATAAATGTAAATGCCCTCTTTCTCAGTGGTTTTGGTTAATTAAGAAAATGTCAATAATTTTATCACAATGGCGCAATCTACATCCATTAAAGTCGCCCAAATAGCAAGGGATACAATGCTGTTCTGATGAAATACCTTTGTGTTTTAGTAAACATCGCCAATAATGTCACCAAATTTGCCAAGGGGTACCCTATTCTTCAGTAGTACCTAATTCTACACTGAAACAGTTACGGTTACATCTCCCAAACATAGTTATCGATATGATATAAAGAAGGATAAGAATCAATATATGACACATGGTGGGCAAATAGAGTTGCTCAAGTAGGACTACTTCAACGAAGAATGGTGGTTCAATAACAGCTTGTAGCACCAGCAAGGGAAAAACGAAAGCAAGCATCAACTCGTGACTTACTCCTCATCACGAAATCTCCGGATACACCGATTGCAATAAAATTTTATACGCTAGCGTATTTTACCACGTAAGTGCACAATAAGAAACAGATTTGCAAAATTCCATTCCTAAGAGGGTCAGCCGATCGGGGAAGGGGGGTAAATTATAGTATTTGATCAAAAAAGAATGTATTGAATAACGTAAAGAGACGGCAAACTCTTGGAGAAGAATGATGGAAAAAGTATAATCCCTCTGTCATTTAGTTCGTGATTTGAAGTTACTATTTGACTATTTTTACCCGGGCTTAAATGATAATGAATGAAATCATTATTTATGAAATGAATCATTTCATTTCATGAATCATTTTATTTCATGAATCATTTCATTTCAATGAATCATTTCATTTCATGATGAAGGAAAGAGCAATTTGTACTCCAACTAAAGTTCCTGTGAGCAGTACTAACCTTTCGTTGTTGAAACAACTACCTTCAAAAATGGCGAGGTGTGAATCAGTGAACTCTGTTGTTGAAACGGCAGATGCTGTTCATTACCCGGTCGAATTTCATCACTCTCTGAACCCATATAGATTACAACTCACATCCTGTTTCTTAAAATTCGTGCTCCTATAATGCAACCTAAACTCTCCTAAACTTTGTAATGGTAAAAGGTGAAGACTTTGCAGAAGCATCTTATAGAAGCTACAATATATATAGGTGTAGAATAAGGAGAGACTGTATTTTTTCTTATTATAATTTAAATTTTAACCGTTTATAGTTCCCTTACTCCATGGCTGCCAACAAAGCACAAGGGCATTGTTTAAAAATAGCTGGAGAATACCTTAGAAGTGGTTGTTACCCATATGACCAGTTGCACGTAGCTAGTCTCAGAGTCAGCTCACCTGACTGTCTGATCATCCTTCAACCAGAGGAAAAGACAAAAAATATTGTTTACGAAGAGCTTCTTATGTACAAGGATAAAAAGGTATAAAACCAATCATGAAGCTGTCAGTTTAAAATTCTCATTTTAAGGATTTCTTAGGTATGTGTAGCTAAGAAGGATTAAGTCATGTGCAGTGCGAAGCCTGCGGGTAACAGCTACTTATTTATAAATGATGCTTTATCATGTACTTTATCGTGCTGTAAAATAATCACGATAAAATTTTCTCTTCTTACTCGCGAGGTGAAAAAATTAGATGAATTCATGCATTGACAAACAAAAACGTGCTAACCGTAACATTAGTTTTCATCTTTTCCCTCTCCAATAGCTTTTCCAAACAAAAGTCTAAATATTTGAGTAGTCCGGTCAATCTTCTCCGACATCAACCTTCTGGCTTTTGTCCTGGTATGAGGCAATGCATCTGCCAGATATGCATCTGTGGCCGCCATCGTTGTGAGCATACCGCCAAAAGGCGAGTCCCTTTCGCCAAGGATGACACCTGTTTGCCCACAACAGAGCACAAAGAAAGGTACAAACCTTTCGGCCTCCAAACTCGCCAGCAGCCGATAGTACCTCCGAGTGGCGCGAAATGGAAAGGGAGCGAGTCAACAGTGAAACTGTCGACGACCAAGAAAGACTACGTACCCTTCCCCATCCAAAAGAGATCTCTCATGCGCCCAAAAGTACACAAGGAGCCCAAAGGCATAATGGAAGACCATACCACCTACCAGTACGATTACGGTCCGAAGAAAGGGGTGCCGGTCAGCAAGGTGAAAGTCGCCGAACCCAGCAAGGACGGGACGATGCCGGGAACATTGCCGGGCAAGATGGAAACCTCGACCACCTACAACCGGTGCTACACACCAAAGCCGTTCCAGAAGAGGGAAAGGGCAGCGGCAAAAGATTGCACACTCACGGAGTTTGGTCGGAATTTTACGGGTAATTTGGACTAAAAGAAAAATGTGTTATAATCTAGGAAGTACGAGAGAAACCGTAAAATATTCAGATACAGATCTCGTTTCCGTCAGCTTTTTGCAGTTTGTAATATAATATGTGGTTTAAACTATTGCACTTACCCAGGCTGCTTCTTCGAAACGCCGTCCCCCTTGTAACGTATCCGGCCCCTGTTTTAGGTGACACAAGGAAGAATCAGGTATATCTTGATTAATGAATTTATTTACAATGCTGCTATATACATCATTTCATATCTACACAAAAAAACAATTTCCGATCACAGGTAAGTGATTAATACACGTAGGCCTGAGTAGAGACGGGTACTTAAACTAAAATCAGTCTCTGCCGAAATATGGGTGGTGGTTAGACGGAAGAAACAATTCGTAGCTCTCGCAAAAGTTCTCTGAAGTATTGGTAGGATATCTAAGCTCAGTTAGAGTTCCGAAAAAATGCAAACAATCCTGAAGAGGATTATATAAGAAAAGGAAACCCAATGCACAGGGTATCGTTTCAATCTCAGCAAGAGATATATCCCGAGACGGGATTTCGCTCAATAAAACTCTCCGATCGAGAGACTGCTCGAGCCGACCTCCGAGTTAGCCGATGCGGGCTACTCCTTAAAGAAAAGGTCCCAAGGTGGGATTATAGCAAAACACTCTCCGGTAGAGATATTGGTCAAGGCGATCTCTGAATTAGCCGGTTGCTAGCTAACTAATTTCTCTAAAAAAAAACAAATCTTCTCTCGTCTCTTTCTAGGGGAGGGGCCTCACCCACAATTTCATTACTGGATCACCTAGCGATGACCTCACCTTCGAACAACTGGATTGGTCCGGGTTAAACAATCATCGGCCGCAAACCCAGGGGTCACTGGAATTCTTAGCGGCTACATTTAAGTTGCGGCTAATTCTTTGTCGTTCCAGCGGTCATATTTTTGGCTGTCAGTGAAGGCGCCGTGTTGTCTGGCATATTGTTCCTTTACTATAGGGCACAACAGTGTAGACATCTTGGTGCCGGGGAAAACAATCCTTTTGTATCCACACAAGCGAAGTCCACCTCTCAAATCAAAGTTCTTTGATGTCGACACACCGATAAATCACGCCGTTACACCCTTTTCTGAAAAATCCCAGCAGCTAATGGTCTTTAAAGGGATTTCACTATCTAGATATCAAACTATGGGTAGGGCACTCCTCTTAGGTGTCGGAGTTTGTGGGTCCAAATAACACTGCTGGTGTCCCATTCTGGCCGTAAGGTGGCGGGCCATTCTACCCTCACAAGTGATTCATTCACTTCGTTCCTTGAAAAAGAGTTTCGGTTTTTGTTCTTCTGTTATGTGAGCAAGTGATGTCTGACAGCGTAACAATATAAAACCCCGATAGCTGAATCTGAAATTTCAAGTAGGTAAATAGTGGTTAAATAAATGTTGTCTTGTAAAAATGGAAGTTTTATTTCGGCACTCGTATTGAGTTTTATTCGATTAGAACAACGCCAGTGTCAACGAAAAGACCCGTTGAGGTAAGCCATTTTGAATCAGTGATATTAGAAACTTACTACAACGGAACATTTTTTGGCTCCCAACCTGGGGCACCGGTCTCGAAAGTTGTTCTGAAATAAATGAATGGAATAATGTTCCATATTAAAAATAATTTGAATCGTGCAAATTTATTAGAAGAAATTTAATGAAGTTTTGATGTTCTATGAATATTTTAAATGATAGCATGAATTAATAGAATATGTTCTATATTTATGAAGATGTTTATAAATGGATGTGTTCTGTATTTATGAAGATGTTTATGAATAGATTTGTTTTATATTTATAATATATTTAACCCTTTCCAGGTTCATTTTATTTCGGGATTATGGGTCAAAAAATATCAATTTTTTAAGCTTATTTTAATACATACATATCTTTCTAAACATAATAGCATCTTTCGCATACAAAATTTCCTATAAATGAATGTAAAAAAATCAATTTAAATAAATGAGTAATTTACATGTATAGTTGGCTTTCTGTGCGACAGAAATCATTAGACTTTGGAGTCAATTCACACTAACTATAAATATACGCTTAGAATACTTAGCTTTTGTAATGAATTAAACTTTATTTATATCCTATGAATCTACATAAATGATTATGAAATTATTAATCAAAATTTGGTCGGATATGATAAAATCGAAAACCCGGTACTGCACAGAGACCAACATCGCAATCTGGACAGTAGAACCTTCTTTCTCTCTTTACCTTCTTCCCTCTACTGTCTCTCTTTGAGCAGTAAATAAAATGGTAACCAGAAAAGTAAAAAAAAGCATTCGAAACCATAAAAAGCACATGTGAAATAATTCGGGAAAGACCGATTGCACAGCGTAAAATTTCACAGTGCCCGAGCTACACTCGGGATGATCCAGGATGGTACACTTCGCCTGTCCGAGTTCAGCTCGGGAAAAACCGGGAAGGGGTTAAGAATATTGCATAGAATTCTTTTCTACAGACAAATACAGTTTAAATGTTGATTCTGAAGTTAGAAAATAAGATTGTTGTGTTTGAATTTTAATATTGTTTAATGTATTGCTGGCATACAGGTTCTTAGCCATTCAGAATCCCCCATATTAAAATCTCAATTTCAGAAAACTTAAAAAGTTTTTAGTTTAGTACTTTACCGGATATCTTCAATTATTTTCGCTTATAAAATCTCCAATTGAACAGAAAAGCATTCTGACCTCGCTTACTGTTAGTGAAAGGCTTAAGCGTGTGACTTAGAGCCGGGGTAGCTCAGTCGGCAAGAGCAAAGATCTCGTTATAGGATTGCTGCGAAATATAGGTCAGAGCCAGACAAATATTTGTCGTGTTCATTAATGGGCGCTTTAAATAGGTCGTTGTGTTCCCAAACGATACCTCTGAGGGGGAAATGGTACTTCCGCTTTGTCCCTTCTTCTAAATGATGAGGACTCAGTCTTACAAGTCCAATCTCTCTTAGAAATCCAATAGCAACCATCTTTTTATAAAAAGTCATATGACTTAAAAAAATGACACGATACCCTTCTTCCCCACACACAAACGGCCTCGATAGTCGGGGAAATAGTTCCCACTTCAAAACACGTCATAACGTCTCGAACTTAATAAAAATGAATCTCTCCGCAGGTGACACAGAGACCGCTTTGTCTTACCGACCGCATCCCCTTCAGCGTCGCGAGGCCGTCCTTCCAAAACGGGGTACCTTCCGCCCGTCGGGTGAATTTCACGACAGCACCACCCACAGGACGGACTTCCCGCCCAAATACGCGGTGCCTGAGCGTCCCAAGAAGAAGGTTTCGAAGTGGAAGCCGACAGAAGGCACGTTCGAGAGCGACACCACCCACAAGCACGACTACAGGTATCCGCCGTCCACCAAGAAAGCGGTCGCCTGCGTTCCCCAGCCCGACATCCAGAAGTTCCAAGGACCTTTCCGGGGAGAGTCGCACTACAAGCACGACTATCCGCCTCACCCAATCCAAGAGAGGTAAGCGCGACTTCATGCCATTCTGGAGAATCTTTTCAATTATGATCTTCCTCAGTTTATGGGTTAGAATCCCCCTGCTGGTATGGATGTTCGTAATCGACTTTATGTAGTATGTTCCAGTCTCATTTACCCTCGCGTAGAAAGAGATAAACCGTAGCGCTCCAAATGTTTCATTCCATTCTGGAGAATCTTTTTCAATTATGATCTTCCTCAGTTTATGGGTTAGAATCCCCCTGCTGGTATGGATGTTCGTAATCGACTTTATGTAGTATGTTCCAGTCTCATTTACCCTCGCGTAGAAAGAGATAAACCGTAGCGCTCCAAATGTTTCATTCCATTTCTGGAGAATCTTTTCAATTATGATCTTCCTCAGTTTATGGGTTAGAATCCCCCTGCTGGTATGGATGTTCGTAATCGACTTTATGTAGTATGTTCCAGTCTCATTTACCCTCGCGTAGAAAGAGATAAACCGTAGCGCTCCAAATGTTTCATTCCATTCTGGAGAATCTTTTCAATTATGATCTTCCTCAGTTTATGGGTTAGAATCCCCCTGCTGGTATGGATGTTCGTAATCGACTTTATGTAGTATGTTCCAGTCTCATTTACCCTCGCGTAGAAAGAGATAAACCGTAGCGCTCCAAATGTTTCATTCCATTCTGGAGAATCTTTTCAATTATGATCTTCCTCAGTTTATGGGTTAGAATCCCCCTGCTGGTATGGATGTTCGTAATCGACTTTATGTAGTATGTTCCAGTCTCATTTACCCTCGCGTAGAAAGAGATAAACCGTAGCGCTCCAAATGTTTCATTCCATTCTGGAGAATCTTTTCAATTATGATCTTCCTCAGTTTATGGGTTAGAATCCCCCTGCTGGTATGGATGTTCGTAATCGACTTTATGTATGTAGTATGTTCCAGTCTCATTTACCCTCGCGTAGAAAGAGATAAACCGTAGCGCTCCAAATGTTTCATTCCATTCTGGAGAATCTTTTCAATTATGATCTTCCTCAGTTTATGGGTTAGAATCCCCCTGCTGGTATGGATGTTCGTAATCGACTTTATGTAGTATGTTCCAGTCTCATTTACCCTCGCGTAGAAAGAGATAAACCGTAGCGCTCCAAATGTTTCATTCCATTCTGGAGAATCTTTTCAATTATGATCTTCCTCAGTTTATGGGTTAGAATCCCCCTGCTGGTATGGATGTTCGTAATCGACTTTATGTAGTATGTTCCAGTCTCATTTACCCTCGCGTAGAAAGAGATAAACCGTAGCGCTCCAAATGTTTCATTCCATTCTGGAGAATCTTTTCAATTATGATCTTCCTCAGGAGTTTATGGGTTAGAATCCCCCTGCCGGTATGGATGTTCGAAATCGACTTTATGTAGTATGTTCCAGTCTCATTTACCCTCGCGTAGAAAGAGATAAACCGTAGCGCTCCAAATGTTTCATTCCATTCTGGAGAATCTTTTTAATTATGATCTTCCTCAGGAGTTTATGGGTTAGAATCCCCCTGCTGGTATGGATGTTCGAAATCGGCTGTGTTCCAGTCTCATTTGCCCTCGTGTAGAAAGAGATAAACCGTAGCGCTCCAAACTAATCAAAACCTCAAGACAGGAATTTTTGCTCCTTATTCCTGCCAACTTAGCTATATGACATCCAAAACCGCAGATATATTCAGCCCGTTGTCTGAGTATAGGGGGAGATGTTTAGTGCGTCTACCAGGCTGAACCCTTCGAACCCAGCCAAACACGTAGAAACAAGGAAATCGATACACCTACTGGGATGTATATGGAATTCAAACCAGCGGCATCGAACATGCCAAACCCCTTTGGTCACAGAAAATCTTTAAAATGAACACGCTCAGTCACGAATTATTTCATAACCACTTAATTTTCAGAAAGTTCAAGAGCAAATGGGGTTTTTAATATATTCTACAAATAATAAACAAAAGAAAAAATATTTCATATTAGAACAAATTAATAAAAAGAAAATTATTTCAATGACTTGGCTGAGATTATTTTTTATTCGAATAATTGTTGTACAAAATAACACTTTCACTCTTGTTCGTGAGTGTATTAAAAGACAGAGAGAATGAGGTTAACAAAACTAATATGTTTGGTTTAGAAGTACGGAATCATAACGTTGCAATCTCACTTTATCCCAGGTAATCCAGATGTGTAAACATCTTTGGTGACTAATATGGCATACAACTATACTTCGATTAATGTCATCGATGCAAGTAACTTTGATGAAATTTAAGATTTTATATTATCTTTAAAACATTTGAGTTTATTATTACAACCAAACTGCCTCTAAGACTTTTATCTTCTATAAAAATTAAAATTTATTGAGAATTTTGGCACTTTGACTAAGGCAATAGTCCCCATTGGAGGAACCCCTATCAAAGTTCCTGGGAACCCTCTTATCTATAAGATTACCATCTACTTTCTCTGATAAAGATTATGTAAAAATTCTACAAACTATTTTCCTCAAAACGGTTGCTATAATGTTAAGAGTGGAATCGAATGCAAATAATCGAGTTTCCAGTTATTAAGAGCGTTTTCCTTTCAGGCAACTTCCGCAGTGGCACCCGTCATTCTTCCCGTACCGGGCATCGTCGGATCCGTTCGCAGGCGAGACGACGTACCGCACGGACTTCGAAGCCCCTCCGGAAGACGTGCAGCAGTACCCGCAGACGAGGCCCCTCAAAAGCAACCTCACCTTGCCCACTGGACCTATGGAGAAGGAGACCACATCCATGAGAGACTACAGGAAAAAGGAAGGACCCATGGTCGCCACCAGATCCTTCAAACCGGACATCAAGTACCACAGGCCCACGGTGAGTTCCTCGACACCAAGAGGTTCACAAAATGTTCGCACCATTTTTACTTTTCGAAGTTTTCATGGATTTTGATGTTTTGGACCTCCTCGAGTCCGAAAATACCATTTTTGAATTGTCTGCTTGATACATGATAACATGAGTACGTTCAAACTGAGAGAAGACAGACTTTGAACATGTACAGTAGAGCAAAATAACAGTTTTCGATCTAATTTTGGACTACTATGTCTGAGATTGGATGTTTTACAGCATTCCCGGTACATTCGTGAAAACCCAAATTTCATCCCTTCCTCGAGGATGCTCTGTCCCATCTCTAGTTCGCCGACTATAACGCCACGCTCAAATTCACTTAAATCTTGATAACCTGCCCTCACCGATTAGGAGCAGTAACCGATCTAGCAGCTATGCCAGACATTTGTTTTCTACAGGCGTTGCAGACTGCATCGCCTTATTGCGATTAGTTCCTTATCTCTTTATTTTCACATGCATGCTTATACCAGTTTATTTGGCTCTTCGGTGTATTTTCAAAACATTCTGGTACACGTATTTTTTTTTACCGAAATTACAACGGATATCATTTTTAAAAACAAAAAGACAACAACGTACAATTTTTTTTCTTTTAAATTTCATTGTAAACCGCCCGTCAATAGAAATAGCTTCTCGAGTGATCAGCACTGAACTGGGTCTTGTAGGAAGGGTTTTGGTTTGGCTACGGTCTTCTTTTTTGAAACACGGGGGCTCACGAGACCGGAACCTACTGCTTAAAGCCGATTTCGAACGGTTACGAACATCCATGCCACAGTAGGATTCGAACCCACGAACTCCGGTACCGAAAATTAACACCCTAACCATTCGACCACCGTTCGGCTTTTTTAAAGGGTATCCATCCCGGAACGTATCATTTTTCTTTTTTTTTTTTTCGAATTTAGGAAAAATTTGCCGGTCGCACGATCACCAGCACCGACTACACGCCGAAGAGGTCCGAGACGAAGCCGGCGTCCAAGCAAGGGGACAACCTGAAGCCGGGCAGAGGCCCCATGGAGGACACGAGCCTGACCATGAAAGATTACCAGTGGCTGGCCGTCGAGTGCCCCGCCACCTACATCAAGCTGTTCGGGAAAGATGCCCTGCCCCAGTATGAGTTCGAGAAGACTGAAGGGGGACACGACTACTTCAAAAAACTGCGACAGAAGAAAAATTCCAAGAAAAACTCAACCAACAACAAATAGACATCCATCGAAGGAATAAATAACCGATGAGGGCATGTCTAACACAGTAAAATGTTGCTATCACACGAATATAAGAAACGAATAGAATCCTGTAGAAGTGTGAGAATGACATAATTGTATATATCATTTTCAGACAAGGGTAAACCGTGACCTGCAATAAACATCACAGTATTAACAACACTTTTTTATCTCATTTAACTGTACTTGTGTGTCAGTAAGATTCAATTCCGGTCACAATCATAAACAATTAGATTGAAGAAAAAGCTGTTCAGCGTACTTGGAATCACAATGGTAGAGATTTTAAACCAGTACCGCCATCTATTTGCGAGCGGTATAACTAAAAACTCAAACAAAATTTTTACTTTTTAGTGCATTTTTTATCGCTTTTCTTGTTAAATAAGAGATTTTTTTTAAATACTTTCAGTATACATAGATTACTCTTGATTAGAGGCAGTGTTTAAATCATTAAATTACTTAACCTCTTCGATTTTATATAACACCACCCCCTCTTATTTCTTAATATTATTCAATGTGCTACATAGGAGGTTTCCAACCTCTTCTGGACAACCTTTCACAAGAAAAAATATATTCGAACGTCCCCTGTACCAAAATAGTTAATGATGCCAAATATTAAAACAGGGCTGCATATTACATACAATCCATTTTTTCTTTCTATTTATATATGCATATTACATTCAAATATTTATATATATATATATATATATATATATATATGTATGTATGTATACATATACATGCATACATTTATACATATATGTATAATGGGTATATATATATACAGTCAAACCTATCTCAAATCTCTTGGGAGTAAAAAAAAAAGATTCGAGATAAACAGGTTTCGAGATACACAGGTTTTATGAAAATAGAAGAAAATTTCTTTACACAATACAAAAGATTGAAAATTTGAAGTACTTTTAGGTTTATTTACATGCATGGCTCTTTTTCATTATTTTGCAGCCGTTTTCGAAGTTCTTTTGTACGATATCTTTGTTTTTCATGATAGTGGAAATAGTACTGGGTGGAATTCCAAATTTAGTGGTCACTACGGTTTTTTTCATAGAAGGATTTTCCTTCAAAAAATGACAGAATTTCCATTTTTTTTTTCCGATGGTTAAAACATTCAATTTTTTTTAACACCTGCCATTTTTAGCTCTAAAATTGAGAGAGCAAGATTATACTTTAGTTATTAGACTATAAACTGAGAACCAGTTCTATTTCCAAAAAGAAATTTCTCCTGTCTCCTATTCCCCCCTCCTCAACCCCAATCCCTTATTCCAGAGCAGAGAAACTGATTTTAGTACAATTCTCACCCAGTCCCTGACCAAATAACCCACCGAGAGAGAAAATTAGAAGTGTATTTCCTGGAAATGGAAACTTGTGTGATTGTCAACCCAGTAAAGTTCTAACCTGGAATGTTGTGTTTCTTAGAAAAATTCGAGATAGACAGGTTTGGGAAAAAATAATTTGAGATAGGTTTGGAAAATACGTTAAATTTTTATTGAAAATGTAGGGAAATTGAAAAAAATCAACATACAGGTTTTCGAGATAAGCAGGTTTCAAGATAGACAGGTTTGACTGTATATACTATATATACATATATATGTATAATGTGTGTGTGTATATATATATTGCCAATATATATATATACACCGGTCATATATATATATATATATATATATATATATATATATATATATATATATATATATATATATATATATATATATGACCGGTCACTTGCGATTTTAGACTTTAGCTGAATATTTAGAAAGATACAAGAGGAATTATCCCGAAACCTCAGGCATGTAGACAAAATGGTAGACGTCCTATATTTCAGTTAAGAATTTTTTCCGAAACCCCATAGGGGACCGTAACCAAATTGAAGAAAAACGAATATGTTTTGGATAACCCTGTAAAAAGTAATGTATGAAAAGCGTTAAAACTTTAGCACCTGATTCGGATGCTTCTTGTAATAATCTGTGTTCATTGTTATGAGGATAGCACGTATACGTGCTATACTCGAGTATACAAGGATTTGAATTCCTTGGGTATCACTTCATCGAGTCGCTAAACTGCCGGTTAAATTGCTGCTGAAATATATCTCAGCTATTGGTCTCTCTGAGATCTAATGGCTATTGTTTCTTAACCTTGTGCTGGAGCTCCTTGCACCAGTGAATGGGGGGGAAGGTCAGTACAATAGGCCTTGGGCCGCAGTGCTGGTGTCCTTGTGGGCTGCTCCACCCTAAATCTAAATCAAAGATCATTTAAAACATTTTTAACAATTCTGACCCCTTTTGGACAGTTAAAACCACTTTTATCCAGTGTCCTGGTCAAAAGCAGTTTTGACCGATTAAAATTACAACCCTGAATATAATTAAACAATTAGATTTAACATTAACTAGGACTCTGCTACAATCATTGAAAGTAATGAAAATTATAAAATTATTCTGCTCAAAATGCACTTCAATTTCAGTTTCTACACACAAAACAAAAAAGGCTTCGGTATAAAATCATTTATTCAAAACTCATTTTAGTAAAACACTTGTTTTTCAAAGATAGTAATAAAAGCTTATTACGCTTTATTATCACAACTTTAAGTACAGAACAGATGAAAGTTAGAGGAAAAAAAAGATTCAAAAGTTATTACATTCTTATTGGATAAGCTGTAAACTTATCTAAAAAAGGAATAGATACAAAAAGAAAAAAAAATTCTCAGCAAGTAAAGTAATGCAAAACTTCAAACTGTAAACACATAAAAAAAATGACATTAACAATAAAGCAAAATAAGATTAGAAAAATACAAATATAAGAAAAATAACAAGATTTAAATGCATTTGTTGAAATAAATTATTTTGAGGTTCAAAATTTTGCATTCATTCAGATTTTGTTTTAATCACTGACTAGGGATATATATTCGATGACTATTTCAACTACAAAAATTATATCACAATTTTATAAAAGTCAGATTACGTGGATGTTATACACTGGAAGTACTAGATATAACATAGATGGATGCTAAAACTTAAACAGAATCTTTCAGAAATAGGCAAATAACATTAATTAGTATAATCTAGTACAAAAATATAAAATATATATAACTATATATATAAAATGCCACTTTTAATGGAACGCTTAGAAAAAGCTTAAAGCAATTTCTGCAGAATGTCAAAGTAGGAACGCAGTAATGGCATAAGCAAACAAACACAATTTTTTCTAATAATAATAATTAACTTTCTTCCCAATGTAACTCATCAATCATTGATCATCTTTATCTTTAGCACCATGTTTCAGAATCCGCGTGAATTCCAAATAGTTAAACATTCCATTTTTATCGATTGGAGCTTCTCTATACATTTCATCCACCTGCAATAGACACACAGGATTAACAACAGTAGACAACAGAAAAAAAAAAACTGATTTTTAGTGAAAAAGAAATGCATAAAAAACCAACACAGATTAAGAAAGAAAATCTTTGTTTAATAAAATTTATAATTTCAAAACTGCTTAGTTACAATGTCACTTAAAATAGCTTATATACACAAGGTTCAGACTCTTTCCACAGAAAAAAAATTAAGCACTTTTTAAGCACCTTAAATTTCATTGCACTATAACTGACCTACAGCTATAGCTTAAAAATTGAAGCTTTTCATGAGCTTAATGATTTTTAAAATGACATTAAATAATATATCGACCAATTTAATAATTTTATTAAACACAATTGTTAATATCTCATGCTTTATGTTAAGACATCTTTCTTGCCTAACATAAATTTTAGAACAGCAATAGTCCTTATTAATCAAATGCCCCCCCCCCCTTCCCTAAAAAAAATCTGAAATATTTGTAATTTTGTTTGGTTTGGAGCGCTACGGTCTACTTTTTGCAACACGAGGGCTAATGAGACCGGGACCTACTGCTTAAAGCCGATTCCGAACGGCTACGAACATCCATGCCATAGTGGGACTCGAACCCACGAACTCCGGTTCCGAAGGCCAGCACTCTAACCATTCGGCCATCTGAAATATTTGTAAAGTTAGGAAAGTACTATCTGTGGTGGGAGATCAACAAGTTTCACATTATAGCAACAGTATTTTTACAGCAACATAGATGTAAAATAAGATAATAAAATGTACTTCTGTATTATAAACAGGTAAATATATTCACACACACACACAGGGAGACAGAAAAGAAGATGCAGTATCTGCATTAAAAAAGTTTTAATTACGGCATACTCAAAACAAGATTCAAGAAATTATCAATGCTATTTTAAAAATGTAACTGAAGAACTATTTCCATTCATAATAGAATATGAGAACCAAAAAAAATAGGAAGGGGGAAAAATAAGAGACTATGTCTAATTTAGAAATTCATTTTTCTTTTCTTCTATACATTTTTTTAATTGGTCTAACTCTTCTTTCTCATCTTTGATGAACCGATTGACGATTAATTACCAAGGGAAATAAAAATTCAGCAACCGATATTTGGGAAAAAAATAAGCACTTTTTGAGCACTCAGAAAAAATTATAAATTTTAAGTCTACGAAAAGAAAATTAAGCACTTTTTAAGGACTTATTAGGGACCTTAAAAATGGATCTACAAAATAAGCCCTTTTTAAGGATTTTAAGCACCCGGCTGAACCATTTAACTTTTTTTTACATCCATTTGCATAAAGTAGATAACCTAAAAAGTGAACCATTTTAAGAGATAAAGATATTGTTTAGTTGGTAAGGAGAATACATAAACTGTTTTAGCCAAAGGTCAAGATTCTTCATTAGAAAACATGCCACCATAAGTGAATGAGATATTTTAATTGTACACCAAGGCATAACATTGTAGCTCAGCTAAAGATAATTTTATTCAAGTTACAGATTCATTTCCCAATTATCAAGAGAAAAATGTCATTAACTGAAAAATACATAAAATTATGTCAACCCAATATATACATATACGAGACACATCCAGAAAGTAAGTTTCCCGATGTTTTCCCCTTTAAAGTAAACGTAATTTGCCATGTCAATTGCACGTGCATAACAAATCTATGACTTATCAATCGTACGCCAGCTGGACAGGTCCTGATTTGTGCCAGTAGCGTGGTAACAGTGGTCTGAAATGGAAACTAATTCCTTCTGCTGCCACCTGCATATGGTTTGGTTGATGATCTTGAATGAAGCATTGCATCAATTGAAATTTGTCAGGTCTATGAGCCGAAACTGACACCCAAACAGAAAATTAAACAATTAGGAGCAGCACTGACATTTCTGCAATGGTATCACGTTGATGGCAACGAATTCTGCTGGTGGCTATGTTGAAAAATAGCTGAAACATTGCTGTACTTGTTGCCAATAAATATGTCACAGTTCTTTTTTTCTTTTAAATAGGGAAACTTACTTCCTGGATGTGCCTTGTATATAAAACAATACTTAAGAAATAAAAAATAAGTGGTTTGGTTTGGAGTGCTACAGTCTTTTTGCAACACGAGGGCTAATGAGGCTGGGACCTACTGCTTAAAGCCGATTCCGAACAGCTACGAACATCCATGCCACAGTGATATTTGAACCCACAAACTCCAGCACCCTAAGCATTTGGCCAGTGCTCGACAAAAAAATGAGTGTCAATTTTTGAACGAGAAAGATAAGAGAATCACTCTGCTCCCTACACAATGTACCATGAAATCAACTCTAAAATATTAACTCCCATTAAAAGAAAAATGCAAATAAGGACTATTTACATTTCAATTTCCCATTTAATATGCTTCACGATTTGAGAACAAAATATAATTTATATATTCTATAAGCTATAATATTTCAATTATGCTAGAATAATAATGTATTAAAGGAAAGTGCTAAGTGAATCTGAAAAAGAAATCATGTCCTTAAATGAAATGAAATAACACAGTTAAACACTAACAAGCATTTATGAACACTTACCATTGGGTTTGGTTTGTTTAGGAGCACTAGGTCTTTTTGCTAATGAGAGGGGAACTTAATACTTAAACTCAATTACTGAATTCTGAACAGCTACGAATATTTACACCAGCAGAGCGATTCAAACCCACATTATCCAGTACAGCAATACTTTTAAAGAGACAAATTTCTAACAAAAAGTTTAGATATACAATACATTAACCCCACATAATAAACTTATTAAATATTAGGCATTATAAAATGAATATAAACATGTAAATCTAATTTGGATAGACAAGTGGCAGCTTACCCATGTCTTCGAAGTTGAAATTTAATGCCAGTGACATATCAGAAGGAATATTATATTTCCTGTTACCAGTCCAAAAATAATTTTTTACTAAACTTCTTTTTAGGTGTCTTTATTACATAATTTACTCAGACTTTCATATGCAAGAATCACTACTCATAGAAAGGTTTTAGGAGATATTTATTGAAAAATTCAGGTTTTATGGTATAGAAGCTTTTTATTATTTCACTCTTTTACATTCATGCTTGGAAAATCAAATCGTCTAAAACCATAAAGGAAACTATATTGGTGCTCTTATTCTCTAAAGAATTATTCTTCCATACCTTGAACCATCAGTTTTGTTACATACAACCTTTCTATAAAAACACAAATCTAAACCCATATTATGACATAATTTACAATTTGGGTTAGATTCTTTCTTTATAACTCATACCACTTGCGTAGTTGCCCCAAGAAAATGTCGGTGTCATCTACAATGACTTCCACAGGGGCACATCATGCATTGATTCTATTAAATATCATAATGGCTCCCTCCTGCTTATAATAGCTGCTAATCTTCGCAAAAAGTTTTTTAATGTTTTCAGTGAATGTAAATAAAGTAATTTAATATGAGCCTGTCCCACTTTTTTTTTTTTTTTTTTCAGAAAAAAATTAAGGACATTTTAAGGACCAAAGTAACTTTTTATAAGTACCTACTTAAAATACACGGCATAATGACATAAACCCTATTTCCCAAGGAACATTTTAATGATTATGAACCAGACAAGGCATGACCAAGAAATGCCCTACAATATTTCAGAATTAAGTTTTTAAAAATGCTTAAAAATTAATATAAGAAATCTATTTGACAAAAACTAATTTTGAAAAATGTACACCTGATGTCTTGAGTGATCAAACTAAAAATAAATTGTGAATAAAATACATTTTAAACAGTACTGTCTGAGGGTTTAAAAATTACTCTAATATATATATGTATGCAGGGATGTTGCGCCCCTTCAAGCATTTCGGAGCAGTTTTTGGAGCAGCAAAACTTTAAATTTGGAGCAGGAAAAAGCATTTTCGTAGCAGCAAAACTTTAAATTTGGAGCAGAAGAAAGCATTTTCGGAGCAGTCAAAATCTTGATTTGGAGCAGGATATAGTGTTTTTGTAGCAGTTAAAGTAACGATTTAAGAAATAAACTTAAGTTTTTGAATGATTGGTTAATAGCATTCGGAATGGCCAAATATTCAATAATTTCTGATATGGTTTGTTGGTTTTGTATATGCAATATACATATATTTCTATGTAATTAGTATAATCATATAAAAGATTATAACAAAAATATTAGCAGTAAAAACCAAAGCTGGAGAATTACTAGTAAGGTTCCTTATTACAGCTTCAGTACGAGTTTATTTGTTAACAAGAAAGCATTCTTTACAGCATGATGCTTAAAGAGTTATTACACATGATTACAAACAATATCAGTAGTATATTTACTTTTCATTCACAAAATCACATGAAATAGCACAAAAAAAGGACCGGACAGGAGAAGAAAGCCATCATTTTCCCTTCAATGTAATGTAAAAGATATATCAAGTGTTTTTTGGTCACGATCATAAAGAATGTACTTAGTGGTAAAGATAATTTTATCTTTCAACGTGTTGGCTGAGTTCTGACCATGGATTAGTTCACAGAGGAGAATAATTCACAAGGTGGGAAGATGCAGATGAACATCACTACTGCATGACAACAGACAGTACTTACAGATGAAGATACAAATGCCCTTTAAAGATTAAGAGGTGTAAATAGAAGATAAAATGAACAGCAAAAAATAGATGAAGTTTTGTGCATTGCTACTCCAGCCTTTAAAAGTTATTTTGATGAGTTTCGTCTCTCCATTTATTGCAAAACAATTGATGAACCTAAAAATCCCAATTCCAAGTAATTTTTTTTTTTTTTTTTTTTTAATTTTACTTGGAAAATAAAATGATAAAATATTTTACACGAACAACTTCAGCAAGGTGATACATAAGACTTCTCCCCCTAATGCTCTTTCAAGAATAAATTACCCAGGGTGGTCATAAAATATGCACTCCAATATTCCCTCATTTCTAAAATATTTTTCTAAAATAATTGTATTTAAACTACTTTATTTTAAATTAACTAAATATAATTAAAAACTGAAAAATAATGAGACAAAATGAAGCTTTCAATGCTGATATGAGTAATTTTAGGCATCCAATTACAACTGTTATATTAAATAATTAGCTATTTAAATATTTAAGGTATCCGTCTACATTTGGAGAACTTTTTTCTTTAAATGTAGAAACTAGTTCATGTTTTTATATTATTTTTTACATTATAATAGAGAATTGCACTTAAAAAATTTATTCATGGAGAAGTTTTTATAAAATTTCTAATAAATGAAGAAAATTTAGTAAAAAAATTGGGTTTTTTCAAAAGGTCTAATCTTTTAATAAATTAAATTATTTCATGATTTTTGATGCAACATATTTCTTATACACTGGACTAGTGAATCACCTAAAATCTTTGCTTACATTTGGCAAAAAATTTCGGTCCTTCAAAATCATACACATTGAATTTTTAACGAATTTTCATTACCTTTATATCTAACTATGAGTGTAAAATCATTAAAAATTATCAAACTTTAAAGCTTTAAGATCATTTACTAGTAAATACTATCAAAAGCATTCATAATAATTTTCAACAAAATATTTTAAGAACTTTTTGAGAAATTACATTTCAAGTTTCAATATTTTATTAAAAATACCGTTCTGAGAAAAACGCATTTAAAGTTTATGAAAGCAACTTTAACTATTAAAAAATTAAAATACATGTTTAAAATTCCCCACACTTTTTTGTTTCAAAACTTTATAATTGCCAAGTTGCTAATTATTAAAAATACTGGAAAAATGTTTAAACTATTCTTCAGGAAAATTTAAAAATTTTGTCCAAAAATGCTCTTTAAATTCACAACTTCCGGTTGCGAAGTCGCTACTTCCGTTTTGTTTTGACAGCTGTCACTGATGTTTAAATAGTTGTAACTTTTCTTTAAAATACCGTAGAGACAAAACAAAAACAGATTTAGAAGCCTAAAAATTGAAATTTTACAACAGAAAAAAAAATATGATTTTTGGCAAAAAAAAAAATGACATTTTTAAAGACGGATGATGTATGATGATTTTAGTTATTAAAAATTATTCATCTTATTTTTCTCTAACTTTATTTATTTTAATTTCGCTGTATTTTTTTAAAATTATTCAGCATTCTTTTATATCCTTTACGAGGTGCTATAATAAATTTGCATTTCACTACAGTATGCATTAAGACTGGGCGATATATCGATATATCGTGAAATATCGATAACGAGTACTCCATCGCGACACTGATTTCCAAACTTTGACTTCGGATCAAGATGTGAACGAACTCTTATATAGCTAAACTGATCGGAGAACTCTGATGTGAAATCGTCTTTCCGATATCATGACAGTATTAGAGTATACGAGGTATAGTGTTCCTAAAAGTCACGTTCCGACATATAAACATAATCTTTTCGATTTTACAACTTCTAGTTACAAAGCGCATGCGTAATAAAACGTCCTTTTATATAAACGCCAAACGACGGCCGAATGGATAAAGCGTTGCTATTCGGTACCGGAATTCGCGGTTTCGAATCCCACTATTGGTATGGATATTCGTAGTCATTCGAATCCGCTTTAAGCAGAAGGTGACGGTGTCATTAGCCCTTGTATAGCGGAACAGTAGACCGTAGCATTCCAACTAACTGATATTTGAACATCATCTGTCCGATTTTGCTACACTGAGAGAGAAACATGCGGTATATCAGGGAACAGCAATTTATCTACATCGCGAAATCGTTATTTCGTCCTAATTGAAGAATCCCGATAAACATTGGAAATAAATAAAAGAGAGAGACGCACGGAAATGAGGAAAACCTCGACGATTCACAAATACGGAACTTCAATCGCGAGAGGCTGGGTAGGGTCTGCGTCAAGATATTTTTGTGACACGTTTGTATAGAAAAGTTATATTAACTTCCGCATCCGGCCAGTGCAGGAAATTCTTGTTGTGACATGTTTGTGCAGGCTCATTTCAAACGAATTTTTTCCCGGTGGTAAAGCGCGGAAAATTGTAAATTGACTTTACAAAAAATAAAATAAATTAAAAAAATAATTAAATCTGAATATTCTAGATTGTTCAATTTCCATATTTTCCCGATCTGATTACTATTTTTAATAGGCTCCAAACATTACGTTTCGGGAAGAGTATTGGTCCCCCAGAGGATGAAAATCTCATATCAAGTGATGATAGTCTCACCAATAAGCGAATTTCTTTCCAATTTCGAAAAAGTTAGAAATAGCAAGATTAAAAAAAAAAAAAAAGAATTTTCTAAAGGAATTGGAAATTTCCACAGGCGCACTAAAATTTGCAAGAGAGAGAGCAGAAATCGGCTGTAGAAATCAAGTAGAACTTCACCAAAAAGCGGAAAATTTCTATCGCTGTACATGCTATAAACGTATATCTTTTCTTGAGTCTGTAGTACGAAACAGTAGCAGTATGTCTGAAGAATGAAATTCTTTCGTCTTATTTTATGCACTTTTACCTGACAAAGTAAGTAGGAAAAATAAATATGACATATTCACTCTAAAGTCTACTATTCAGCGACGTTCGGCGGGAAAAATTCGTCTTAGCTTCGTAGAACTAACGTAATTACTAAACGTTCAAAAACTGCAAAAATTTGTAAAATGGCGCAGTTTCGGCGCAATTTCTGCTAAAATACCGTTTTTGGAGCAGCTGGGAGCAGATATCTGAAATCGGAGCAGTTTGGCGCAATTGGAGCAGCCGCAACATCCCTGTATGTATGTATATACTAGCTGATTATACACGACGTTGCCTGGGAAAGAAAAAAGTTTTGACTTTTCTATTACATTCAATGCAAAGAAAATTAAATTTCCATAATCAACTGAAATATCTACCCCCTCCCACCCTAAATGCTTCGTTTCATTAAAATCTGCAGGACTATTAGCTATTAGGAAAGGGCAGCTAACTTTATAAAACCTTTTCAGTATGCGAAAGATTATTTGTCAAAAAAGTTTTCTAGCTCGTGACCATAAAAAGTACTAATAAACTAAAAGTATTTTGATAATTTTTTAAGGATATCAAGAAAAAGAATTTCTAATTGCTACAGTAATATACATATTTGAGAATTTTTTTTTATTATTAATACTGCACTTTTGGCTAGAAAATGTAAAAGAATGTTATGAACATTAACAAATATTTACTATTTACAAAGAAATTTCCAACACTACAAGTTCACATACATAAATAATTTCATTTTGAAAGTCAAAATTTCTTTTTTGTTTCAGAAATTTTTTTGCTCAAGTTCTGTAACTCAGCTACTGTTCTTATTATTTTATATCTTTCCATGGAAGAAATCGAAAGCATTCGAATTTAAAAATTAAGGAGTTTTTAAGGACCTTTGATAAAAATTTAGTTAAGGACCTTTAAAAATGTAATCTAAAATTAAGGAGTTTTAAGGGCCCTTAAAAATGAAAGCTAAAATTAAGGAGTTCTTAAGGACTTTTAACCCATCCACCGGCCACCCTCCCCACCTTTTTCCCTTTCAAAACAGTCACCCTTTTCGTAAATTCCAGACGGAACTTACCGTACCATACTAGAGTTGCCGGTTTAAAAGTTGTCAGGCTACTTTTAAATTATTTTCCCTGCAAGGCAAAGGAGTTCCAATACGCAAAATTAGTTTCTTTCATTTATTATCGCTTTGCAATATTTATTTTTCCTCAAAAGTGTGCGATACGAGTTATATGAGTGCGAACGTGGAGGGGTCGACAGGTCCATTTTCAAACAGGAATTCGCTGTCGAACCCCCGTCGACGCGTCCGTTCAGTGGGTTAAGGAACATGGGAACCCTGCTGTCACATGACTTTGAAATAAATATGCCACCTAGTGGCAAATATGCTATAGTTTGCTAACTGTTATATATATATTTTGTTGTTAATGATCTATAAAGATATTGCAAAGTACAAAATTAATAGAAATTTATCAACACTGAAATGAAAACATTTCTTACATCTTCATCAGTAAACCTATCCCCCATGGTAGTAAGCAATTCTCTCAAACGTTCTTCATTAATCCGTCCAGTATTTTCTTCATCAAAACAAGCAAAAGCATTTTTAATGACATCTTCTGGATCTGTTCCTTGTAGACGTTCTCCAAACAGGGTTAAAAACATTGTAAAATTGATTGCACCGGGAGCCTCTTTCATCATACCGTCTAAGTAATCATCATCTGGATTTTTACCTGAAATCAAAATATTTTAATGTCAAATTTTATAAACTAATAAAATATTTTATAAAAAGAAATAATTACTTTGATCATTCATTATTTATGAACAAAGTTGCTTTCAGGGCAGCTGCAATCAGAAGTCTATTGTATTCCAAAACCACATAAAAAAAAGAGCCAAAGTTCCACGGAACCCTAGGGGATGGGCCCACTCCGGCCCAACAGAAGGTTTTATCCAGCTCACGGATAGAAATTTAAGTTGCCGGTTCGAAAAGAAATATATATTTATACATTATACATCCATCTCCTTTTTTACTTTCCTTAAATATTATATCCCAAATTTATTATCTCGTGCCCAGATCAGCGGTATATTTGCTTCTTATATGTGAACAAGTGTTTTCAACTTTGAACCTTAGAAAAAATAATTTCAGAAGTAGACTGACAGATGAGCATTTAATATCATTCCTTAAAATTAGTATAAGGAACAGTAAGAATCAGTATCGAACCTCAGTATAAGGACTTTTAAAAATGAAATCGCAATTTCATTCTTCTCATTAACGTATTTAAACCGTTAGGTACTTTTATATTGCTTTTAAAATTTTAGAAAAATTTATCTTGGCCCGTCAAACTTATTTTCTTTAGATTTTTGGCCTACGGATAAAAAAATTTGTCCATCCCTGGTCCACATTAAAGCATCTATAGTACATTTTCTGTAATTTTCATACCTAAGCTGGAAAACATCAACGAATCATTTGAAATCATAAGTACCGTGAAATTTAAAAAAAGAAAAAACTCAGAACAAAATGAATTTATTTCCAACAGTTATGACCAAATGTTGTTCGAAAATTCAGACAGTTCTATTGTAGCAGTATATTTAATTTAAAAGTAATTTTAAATCATAATTTAAATGTAAATAATTATAAAGTGTTGGGGCACCACTGTAGAAGGACGAGACTCTTATATCAAAAGACGTTTAGAAAATAATTTAGTCTATTTTTCTAGGAACCATTTTTATTTTCTTGCAAAGTTCCACATCACAGAACACAAACAACAAAGAGCATAAAACACACTCTCATAGCCCACTGACACTATATTGGAACACACTACATGGCTTAATAGCGCCACCTATCGTAAAAGAGGAGAGGGGAATTATTGTACCCGCTTCAGTTTTAGTAATTGTAGATGTTATTCTGTAATTTTTGTAAAACTTACATCTTGTCCTTGGCAACATTTATTCTTTTTATATTTAAAACATCAAACTAAAATAGGACAATGAGAGAGTTTAAAATAAATATGTTGTATAAGATTTCATGGTTGTATTCTTATTTTAATCAAGCATTGTTGAAGTTCATTTTTTCATTCATTTTTTTTTTTTTTTTACTGTTCCAACTGGGAAACAACATTATTGGTTTCTCAGATTTCTAAAAATGATGGTTCCTGAAATCATCAATCACAAAGCATCCTGTTTCAAGTTGCCAGTGATGTTAGATGGATCTTAATGTTGCTTTAGCCTTCTCTCAGTCAGTTTAATTCAGGAAATAGACAAAAATGACTTGATTATAAGTAAGAGCTCTCAAACATGCCCAACTGCTGCAGAAGCTTCTGGGATAAAAGAACACTGTAAGAATGAGTGTTGTCATAAATTCCAAAAACTATTCTGAATGACTGTTTGGAGCCTTCATAAAGTCTGACAAGATACTACACTGATTATATGCCATCTCAACAAGAAACACTTTTTTGGTCCTAAAAAACAGAAGCTATAATATTCCTATTGGTGAGGAATTGTTTGAAATTTTGTTTCGAATCATCACTGGCAACGAAATTCTACAGAGAGGGTATCAGATATTTGGTCACGCAATACAAATGCCTGAATCTTTTGAAGCAATTTTCTTGAAATGTAACCATGTTTGTACATAACTATGAAATAAATTAACATTGTTTTCTGATTTTATATCACTGTTTTATATTCAATCTCAGGTTTTAAAAAAAAGTCATACACATACATATATATATGTTTGTGTGTGTGTTCTGAAATAGGTATCACTGCTGTTGAGTACCTCTTTTAACAATTTTAAATTAAAATTTAGAAATAACGAAAAATCAAATGAGATATTGAAAAAATTTCTATTATGAGTGTTAACAGTAATTGTGCCAGAGTTGCAATAAACCCGGGTTTTTTAAGAAAAACCCAACCTGGGTTGGTTTTTCTGGATTTTATTGAGGGTCTGGTTTTAAGAGGAAAGGGCAGGGGAAGAACCTTATTTCGTATAAGATTAAATTGCTAAAACTGACTATATTTTTATTAATTAAAAATAATCAAGAAATTATAATTAATACAAATAAATCAGCGTAAAGACTATAAAAAAAGTTTACTGACATCACACACAAAATGCTATATATTGACACATACCACATATCTGAATGTTATTTTAACAAAGGATTACTTTTTATCTCTATTCTTTCTCCATTTAAAAAAACATTTGAAACTTTTTTACATAAAATATTTGTCAAAAGGTAATAGGCAATCAGTGTGTAGCCAAAAAAAAGAGTCAAGTCCCAGGAACAAGGTAAGGTCATTTCTCAACAGTCAACACAACCTTGTTTTTCACAATGAAAGAAGAGAAATTTCACACTATCCCTTTCTTGCTGACAAAAGAATTGAAAAATTTCTAAATTGTTACGCTGCATTTACCATAGATTTGCAAATATTTTTTTATTCTTTAAAATTGAAAGAGGGTAAAAAACTAAGATAATAGTTTCTGAAAATAAATATCATTTTTTAAAAAATCTTGTACCTTTAACAACACAAGTGTTTTAACAATTTGATATCATTAAAAAGAATTATAACTTAATTTTATATTAAAATATTAATGCATATTGAAATCCTTGAATGCTTCCTTCTTGGGTATTAAACTGAAAAATTTATGCCTGCATCTTTTCTGTTTAGTAATTTTCTTCTGCAATAAATTTAAAAAGTTGCTTTAAAAATATGTTTAAAAGGTTTGAAAATAATTAAAAGTTTTCTTTTAAAAGAAAGCTGAAAGTTAATTAAAATTCACTCTACAAGGCAAATAAATTTGGAGTCTCTCAAAACAGAATTATGAAAATCCAAACAGAAGTAGATATAAAATATTAAAATTGATATATACATATATTAATAAATATAAAATGCACACTAACCTAAAGAAGCAAGCATTTCGTGCAGGTCATCTTTATCAATAAATCCATCTCTGTTCTGATCAATCATATTAAAAGCTTCTTTAAATTCTTGGATTTGTGCCTGATCAAACATGGCAAACACATTGGATGTTGCACGCTGAGCACGCTTTTTGGTCGTTCCTCGACCTCTTGCTTTTCTGCTTGACATAGCTGACATTTAAAGAAAAAAAAACATTAAAACTGCAACCAGAATTGAAACATTAAGTCACACTAATGGTTAAAGAAATATGTATATACTCAGACACTGTTGGTTCTTTATCAAAGGTCAATAGAGACAAATTGGGTCTACTTTGTAAGAAATATAATCTTAAAAAAATCCTTTTCACGAAATTTGGTATTAAAAAGTGGGGTAAACAAAAATTTACGAAAAGTTTTTAAACTATTATTCCTGCAATCAACAAAGCATGAACATGTGTGGTGCATAATAATATGTAAGAATTGTCAAATGTCCCCACTGGTCCTTTTAAATTTTAAAGTGTTAAATTTCATTAAACTTAAATTTTGTATTGTGGCAGGAGTAAAATCTTAACTAATAATCCCAGAAACAACTGACAGCTTTCATCTAAGGCATTCAAATAAATATCACAATATAAATTTTAGTCTTCATCTAAATGACTCTTGCAGTTTTACTGTCAAAGAATACATTCTACTGAAAGCACTACAACAAAATTATAAATAAAATAAAATTCACTATATATTTTATTAAAGTTACACAATAGTTAAGACTTGTTCGAACGCAAAATGATATTTAATATACATTTCGTAATTGCAAATGACAAAATTTGTGATAATTAACCACCATAAAAATTTATATGGAAACTGGAAATAATTTTACATTGCAAATATTTAGTACAAAATTTGAATATCATATTTCGCATAAAAATATATTTATATAGATTGGTAAATTAACTAGAATTTGTATCTGCAAATTTTAATAATTCCTACTAAATTCACAAAATTATTGATTGTTTCAGTCATATAAATAGCAAAGAAAAATCCTTTTATCAATGACTTATTTAAATATATGCCTTCCCGTTTACTTCATATGGTTGTACATGATTTGTTCTACAGAAAATGAGTCATTTCGCTTCAATTATAATACAATGTACTACATGAAAAATATCACAAAAATTTAATAAAAGTACTGATGAATTTAAGCCATCACACCTCATTATTATTTTAGTGAAACCAATTACTTTTTAACTAATTTGATATTTTAAAGACTGTTATAATACCTAAATGCTTGAACTGACGGTTCACCAAGAAATAGTCGTATTTCTACCGACAACGCCTAAACTGACAATGTTTCATCAACTTAAACAACTGAAACAAAATGCTAATACGTAATTTTGTGAATGTTGCCAACATCTTTTTTTCAAGAATCATACATTTTGGAAATAAGTGTTCAAATGTCAAATACAGCAAATTTTTTCAAGATTTCATGGCAAAATTTTATATGAAACAAATGTTTCGTGGAAGAATCTAGATTGGGCTTGATATAAAAAATGAAAGACAACGAGATTGTATTGAAAGAAAAGGAAATTACTCACAAAAATAATTCTATTAATTTAATTCCTTTTCTGTTTAGAAACTCGTTAAAAAAAATTATTTACATTGCATTAGTTTTTCTTTATAATAAATTTAAATAATGCATTTTTTTCAAAATAATGAAATTATCTTTACAGATAAGTTAAAGGATCTACAGTTCCTGGACGCAAGCTTTTTTAAACAGTAATTTTGCTTTTACTCAATAGTTTTACAGTAAAAGCGTCAAAGAGAAACAAAGGGGTCTATCATGTTCCGATCTCTTCTGAAAGAGGGATGGTAAATGGTTTATTGTATATATTATATTACTATATTTGTTTTCAAGAGGGTAGGAATTGTCGAAAAGTATCAAGGCAAAATAAACAATATAAAAATATTTAGTGCTGTTTTAAAAGATTATAACTAATTTTACACCTCTCTGAAACTTCTGCTTATCCTAGTAGGAGTAGCAGAAAATAAATTTTTAAGTATAAATATGTTACTATTGTTTTGGGTTTATAAAGTTCGCTTTTAGTTTTTTTTTACTTAAATTTTGCTACATGGGGGCTGATAAAACTGGGACTTACTGCTTAAAGTGAATTGAAAGTGATTATGGACATTCTGCGAGTTGTGAGATTTCGAAACCACTGAATCCGGTTCCAAAATGTAGAGCACTACCAGTTCGGTCATCGTCAGGCTCTGAACGGTTGCAAAAATCTCTAGTAAAGAAAAGACACTGCATTTATTTAAATTTATGATTTAATTTTAAACAGTGAATAGCGAGATGATCAATAGTTTAAAGTTAGAGAGGAATGGACTGAATTTAAAAGTGGTTGAGTAATTTTTCTAAGCTCTAAGGTGACATGTTGAAGAACAACTAAACGTCACGTTTTCCACATGTTTTTCAACACTGGAATTGCATAAGCAAGTAGGAATTAGTTTCAGTTCGTTTACATGAAGTCCAAGAGAAATTCATCATGATCAGTGGATTTCTGTAAACAAATATTGTCTGATTCCTTTGTATTTTGCAATTAATTAAATATAGCTAGAAAGTAAGTGCATTTTAAATCTATGTTGTTAATTCTACCTTAAAGATTTAATCATCTTTATTAATTACATAGTTGTAATTAGTGAAAATGTTTATGATCTATTTATTTTCGGTATTATTAGAACAAATAAGTTACCCAGTTTTTGTAATTTTTAAATTAGAAACACATCTTAATTCAAATTAACAACATCCATATTTGGGAATATGTCTAAAAATTCTCAAGATTAAAAGTGAAGGCATCGTAGGCAATGTAAATAGTTGTATTGCATTTTTAAAAAATCATTTTTCATGTTAATAGTTAAATTTTGTTTCTTGAAGTAGGAAATATTTTTAGTTTGTGCTACATAATATCTTAGAGTTTATGAGTATTTCCATTATCTTGGCATGAATTTCCTTATATATTAATGGTGTTATATTTTACTTTAGCTTCTTAAAATAATGAGTGTAGACCCTAGAAAAGATTGTCGGACTCAGGGAAAATATAGCGAACGCAATCAGCATTATGAAGATAAAAGAACACAAAAGAGGCAAGATAAAAGTAAAAAAGCGAGTCCTACAGTAAAGGATGTTCAGGAAAGAAAGTCTTATAAGAGAAGTAAGTACAATCTATTATCATTTAGTTTATTTTTTAAAGTTTAAAACTGGTCTTGTATGATAACTATAAGAAGCTCTCTTGTCTATCAAAATCAATAGGTATTGATTTTTAGTCAATATTTATTTATTAGAGCTAAAATTGGAGACTAGAACATTTAGATTAGAATTGAAAATTCTGGCAGATAATTCATGCATCAGTTTGGGCCATGAAACTTTCCAGACCTGTCCCAGCAGTGGTTGAAAAATCACAGGTACTTCTCTTTCACTTGTAGCACCTGTAGCATGTCAGGCAATTCAGTAGAAATCAGCAGTGTGGGACTGTCAACCACAATTGCCTCAAAAACGGCCAAATGAGTTCAGATTGGTAAATAAATTGTGTGTCAGAATATCCAACTTTAGTTCAAATAAATAAGTATTCAAATATTTAATTGGTCTACTGGATAAGACTAGGATTTATTTATTCTCTTTATAAAATAGAAATAGACATTGATACCTATGTGCAAAAACAACTAAATTATTGGAAAAGAGTGGTATAGTATAGTTTCATAGATGCTACTGCATAATACTGCAATTCATAATTTTCATAAATGGGTTTTTATTTCCATAGTCAAGTTTTTGCTATACAAGGTCTAATAGATCTAGACCATTCCTTAAAACTGGTTGTAACTAGCTATGATCACTCATGCTAATAGTGGGATGTGAATTCTTTGATTCTGTAATAGCTGATAAGCCCCCCCATTCACACACACAAAAGCAAAACAGAAGTGCATCAAACAATATCCTCAGGCGAAAATGGCAGAAAACGAGTCTAACCAGTTTGAATGTTGCGTTAAAAGTACCGTTAACCACAGAACCAATAAAAAGTAGGCGCATTTAATCACAGAACCAATAGAAATTAGGCACATTAAAACGTAACGAAAGAGTTACATAAGAAGAGCAGGCTCTGAAATGAACATAAGCTAAAAAATAACACGGCGAGGAGAAGAGAAAGCAGTCTGTGTTACCATACTTGGCACTTTATCGCCACTTGGCAGGGGGAACCCAATTCAACCCCCAGGTTCTGAGCAACATAACATAGCTTCTTTGCTTTTTAAAGGCACCTCCACGCTATGGTCCACTGCAAGCCATCACCACTGTCTGGAGGAAGTGTGGTTGTTGGTGGCAGACGATGGCTACCACTGATCTTCTGGGTGATATAATGAATTTGGGATATAATATTTAAACAAAGTAGAAAAGGAGATGGATATATAATGTATAAATATATATTTCTTTTAATTTGCCTCGGACTGGCAACTTAAAATTCTATCTGCAGGCCAGATAAAACCTTCCAGTGGGCCGGAGTTGTCCCGCAGTCCGTTGTTTGCCCATCCCTGTTCTAGACTAATAAGTAAGAAACTGAAGACTATACCATTGATATGAATAGTTTATAATTTTCTTATATAGGGTCAGATGGAGGTAGATCATCCAATACTTCTTTAGGTAGTGAAAATGAATCTTCAATAAGATATGAGGAAAATTCAGTTCATACCTTTTCTCAGGTAAGTAGAATTTGAAATATCTGATGTAACACTTGAAATAAAATGTCTGATTCACATATAAGTATAATATTGATGGAATTGAATGATTTCTGATAATTTTTTCCTAAAAAGGCATATTTTTTATTGCATATAATTAAGTACCATACTTAATTCAGAATAATAAAAATTTTTTAATTTTTTTCACTTTTAATGCTTTTAGAACATTTTTTATATTGCAATTTTGGAACATAAAAACACCTAAATGTTTGCTTTTCTGAAGCACATTCTGCGTGCAGTGAAGAATGGTTTACAAACTACAAAAATTTCTCTTGTACTTACTGTGAATTTTGAAGTTTACAATTTTCCAAACTGTTTATAAGTCTTTTTTTTTTTTTTTTTTTTTTTTTAATGGTACAATTTGAAACATGGTGTAATACAAAGTGCTATGTCGCAATCAGGGAAGAAATACTGTGTTTCTTTTCAGATTCTCTTTCCATTCTCATTTATTTTCGAACAGTACACGGCACGTTGTCTTGCAAGCCTCAATTTCTTATCTGTGGGTTCAATTATTTCCGAAAAATGTCTCTCTGTCAGTCACAGAGGATTAAGCTCTAAACCTGGTTGTCCACGTCCGAAATTTATTCCCGAATGATATTTTTTGATTATACGATCAACATGATCACGTCTGAATTCTAGTTACGTGTTTTTTCCTCCATTTTTATGGTAGAAGATATATTTCCATACAGCAATATTAAAAAATATTAATACTAAATAGTCTCTTTACAATAATGAAAAATATAGGAAAACCAGTAAAGGAAAGGAGAAAATACCGATGCCCGCATGCTATATGGGCAAACCAGTTGAGGCCAATTTTGGGTAGCTATACGGGCAAACCACTTAAGAGGTTAAAATAATGAGAAAAGTGAAAACATTGACAATAGAATTGGTTACAATAGGTCAACAGATTTATCTTACTTTCAGTGCATATAGGCATGGTTGAAAATATGGATAAAGATTTAAACAAGCAGGCCTCAAAAGCTAGAATTGATTTGCTATTATAAAATGACTTATAAATGACTCATTATAACATATTGTTTTCGAATTTTGTTGTCATAGAAGGTATATAATTTTGTAAAAGAAAAATAAAAGAATGTCATAATTCATTTCTCAATATTTTTTATTTTCTTTGTTATTCGTAAATTTACTTTAGTTTAAATTTGTCTGGGAAGCACTGTAGGGAAAATTTAATAGGATCTGCTATTTACCAAGCAAATTTAAATCTGGTAAAAGCTTTCAGCTTGAATCGAATGATACATTGTGGTTGCTAATGTATTGAAGACACAATGATATGTTACTGATTTGTTTTATGACATATTTAGGTATGCAATCAAAACTATGGATAGATGTATGTAGGTATTTCTATGTGTGCATGTAATGAATTTTTTTATGCAATTCAAAGTTCATTGTAGACTTTAAGCCTTCCGTGAAATAAAATTCCGGGTACTGTGATCTTAAGTGATGTAAATATCAGTTTGTGTTAGTCTCATTATAAAGTGAGAATAAGCTTCATTTTTAAAATTCTTTTTACAAATACTGTGTACCTATGAAATCTCTTTTCAAACTATGTTTTTCTTTATAGTTGAAAGAGGTGAAAAAACCAGTTGAAATAAAGTGAGTGTTCTCTCAAACATTTAAAGCTACTTTATTTTATTATCCTAGTTTGTATAAAATATTCTTTAAATCTAAAAGCAATGTATTTGAAATTAATTTTGAAGGAGGCTGCTTTTTCAATACAGAAAGAGCCTAAAACAGACCCAGTTTATATCTGGGTTGACCCCTTGTAAAGCCCACAGAAGTCAAAAACGCATTGTAATGAAATAGTATATGTAAAAATTTTCAAGCTGTTAATAAATTGGGAGATTCCTCTTAAATCAATGCAGAGTTGAGCGATTTAAATCAATTGATTTTTTTTTTAATCATTGATTTAAATCAATTTTTAAAGATTGAATTTTAAAAGAAAGCTGTTAGTAATAAGCACAATAAAAAAATATTGACAACCCAGAGTTGCTCCCAGATGGTTTCAGGAGGCTGCTGCACCCTGCCTGTCCTTATATTATTAAAATAGCACCCTACCTGCTATTCATTTCTTCTTCCCTATCTCTTTCTTATCTCTCAGTCAAATGTTGTTTTCGTCTTTTGTATTAAAAATTACTGGCACAGTAAAAATTTCATTATCATGCTTTGAAAAGAATGCCCTGACTTTTTAAATATTAAATGCCTCTAAAAAATAAAAAACAAATGCATCCAAAAATGTAATAAGTATTATCCCCCCCCCCTTGCTTTTATTTATTTATTTTTATGAACCTGAGAATAATTCTGGAATTATGAAACGACTAAGCAGCTAAACATGTTTTCATTTATAAATCATTAAACCACTGTCACAAAATAAAAAGTTGGTTGTAAAATTTTCATAAAAAGTAAAAACTATTGTGATCACTTAGCCCTTAGTCTACCCTCATCTTTCTAATAATTCTATGGTTGAAGGAGTAAAATGTATAAATTAATATGAATCATCCTTTATTTAAATTATGATATAGATAATTAAAACAAGCAAAAAAAACCTCTATTGAAGTAATTATTTTCTACTGGTTTTTGAATTATTCTTATATATTATATATATTTATTTTAGTTATATGTATTTATTATTTTATATAAAAAAAGAATTAATTGATTTAGACATCTAACATGAACAATTTTATTTGCTTGTATCAGATATTATATTTAAATATATTTAAATTTCAAAAATCCTATTTAAATAAAAAAAAATAATCCGACTCTTTGGTTTTTTTTTAAAAAAAATTGTGATTTTTATCAACTCTGAATCAATGATGTTAAAATCAAGGCAATGATTATCCACTTGATGTATCTATTGAATGTCAAAAAACTGTTTATTATTCAAACTTTCGTTAAAAACATGTTTGTTTCTTATACCTGATTTAACTTTAATGCATTAAGAGGCTAAAGTGTTAATTATCAACATAGAGAATAATTTTATTTTATTGAACTTGGAAGCTCTAAAGTGCATTTTAATCTGTAATTAGTCTGAATCTAAATGGTTTATTTTTATTTATTTATTTATTTATTTATTTATTTATTTTTTTTTTTTAGGAAATCGGGCAGGCATATATTAAGTGACACTGAGAATGGAGAATCTATGTAAGTTTCTTTTTAATAATGCTTTGTATTTTCTCTTTATTTAGGGTGGGTGTCGAGCAAACTGGAATTATCAGAGAATTTAACAATTCTAGAAATATCAGAGAAATTAAAAAAGAAAAAAAAAATTTCTGAAAAACAAATTTTGAAGCCTTATGATTTCCACCAGTCATAAATTAAAATATTCTTTTAGCTTTTTTTTAAAAAATTCTTATTCACAGTAACTTAAATTGAATGAAACAATAATTCAATTTTTTTTTAATGAGAAAATAATGCCCTTTCCTAATAGCTAACAGTCATGAAGATTTTAATTAAATGAAACATGGAGGGGGGGGGGTGTTTAGATATTTCAGTTACTTATGGAAGTAATTTCTCTTACATTGAATGTAATAGCAGACTAAAACTTTCTTCTTTCCCAGCAATGTCAGATGTAATCAGTTAGTATACACATACATACACACACATATATATATATATATATATATATATATATATATATATATATATATATATATATATATATATACATATATGAGTCATTTTTAAACAGTCAGGAAATACTGTTTATAATGTATTTTATTCACAATTTATTTTTACTTTGATCACTCAAAAAACTTTAGATGAACATTTTTTCAAAATTAGTTTTTGTGAAATAGATTTATCTAATATTAATTTTAAGGCATTTTTAAAAACTTAATTCTGAAATATTGTTGGGCATTTATTGAACATGCCTTATCTGGTTCATAATTATTAAAATAGTTCATCGGGAAATAGAGTTTATGTTGTGTATTTCAAGTGGGTTCTTATAAATAATTACTTTGGTCCGTAGAAAGTCCTTAATTTTTGTTCTGGAAAAAGAGTGGAAACCCTGTACTGATATACATGAATGTTGTCATAAATAATGTTTTAGATACTTTGAATAGTGCATTTTTTACAATTGATAACATTTTTCTTCCATTTAGTGTGTTTTACGAACCTTGCTTTCTCAAAGAAAATGAAGCGTATGACTTTATGACAGTTTTACATGATAGTACAGATTGGCATAAAAAAAATATTGTTATTAATGGTGAAGAATTTCCACAACCAAGATTAGTAGCTTGGTATGGACCTTTCCCATATTCTTATTCTGGAGCTACCCTGGAACCGAAAGAGGTAATATGTTAGGAATATATTTTCATCAAATAATTCAAACACCTTCCTTTTTCTTTATATCTAATATGTTGATATATTATTTGCATATATCTACATATGCATAGTTTTTAAACATTACTTTTTTGTTTTTTTTTTTTTTTTTTCACTTCAAAAAATTTTAGATACATTTTTTCATAAATTTGTTTTTGTATTTTATCTAATATTAATTTTGGCACCAAAACTGAAAAAGTAACTAAATTCAGACCAACTGGTACAGAATTATGTAAAATAGAGGAAAACAGATTTTTTGCATGCAAGTTATCTGTTAAATTACTACTGAAAATCTTAATTTTTGTTCTGAAAAAAGATAAACTTATGAATACATGAAGGTTGATAAATAAATTATTAATACTTTGAATAGTCTAATTGATAAATTTTTTTCTTCATTTAGTTTTTAGAACATGCTTTTAAAGAAAATGAATTATAATTTATACAGTTTCTATAAGTACAGATTATAAAAAAAAATATTGTTATTAATGGTTGAAGTTTCCACAACCAAGTTAGTATGGTATACCTTTCCCATATTCTTATTCGATACTAAGAAAAAATATGTTAATATTATCAAATAATTACATCAACAATAAGTTCCTTATTAGATCAATGCTTACCATTTCTATTAAAGTGCATAGTTACATATTAATATTTGTGCTTCACATACCTTTTTTTTATATGTCAAAATTTATATTCATATGGTATTAATTTTCAGATCATTTGTATCCATTGTTTAAACAAAATATCATTTAGCTACCAAACTGAAAAAGTAACTAAATATACCATGTAAATGCAATTTGAACAGAGATTTTTTGAACAGAATATTGTTATTTACTGAAATCTTTTTTATTACATATTAGTTCAGTATGGATCACTTTTATAAATTTAATCAGATGTGAATATGTTCTCTTATTAGAAAGTTGAAAAAAATGTTTATCTTCAATTTTAGAAAGTCAAATATTGTTATTACCAACATGTATATATATATATATATATATGTATATATATATATATATATATATATATATATGTTGTGATAGTCAAGTAGGGCAAAAATATTCGACTTATCTGTTCGAGTTATCACATTATAATTTATAATAATTAAAGTGGACCTTGTAAAGGTTTGATATGGCCATAACAAGTTGGACGTATCATTTTTGAAGCCTTGTAAACAACAAGAGAAGTGTTCAACTTAAAAACTCAGATTTAGCCACATTAATATTAATTAGTATACTACCATGTAAACTCATTTGAAAAGGAGTTATTGTTGTTGGCATTCACAAAGTAATTTTTTATAGAGTTAAATATGTTTATCTATACCTTTCTGACATGTTGTTTGCAGACTATCTGTTTGCTTTCATTGCTGACCAAAATTCTGAAGAGAGTGAACTGACATTCGAATGAACAGAATTGGAACGACTATCACAAAAACTTTGACTTAAGATATCACGAAAAAACATGAAAAAAAAAAAAAAACGATTAAAGCAGAGCATCAAGTAGGAAGTCAGTATCGAAGACTGTATATATATACAAAATATCTATATTTAATATATAAACCATGAAATGATAAAGCATTCACTGTACAGAAGTTCACTGTCAAGGTCATTTTATGCCATGTACATTATGAAAACTAGAATTCACTATTTATTATGGAAGCATTGATAAAATATAATGCAACTTAGAAAAAGTGGTTTATATTCAAAGTAAGACCAATAAGCATAGTTTTGTTTTGAACAAAATGTTATCTGTTAAAATGTGATGTCTCGAGTTGAAAAGATTTAAGTGGTCTTCTGAGTCTAATCCAGACTTTTTCATACTATATTCTTAGATGATCTAATAGTCATACTAAAATACATGTTTTTGCCGCGGATATCTGCTGGTTTTTTCATCTTAAAAAATCAAAATAAAAGAACATCACAGTAGACAGTTATGTAATAATCAGCATCACAAGTTGCAACTATATTTGTAATAAAATGAAAAAAAAAATACAAATAAAGAGGAAAATATGTAGTGCAATTTTTTTTCTGATATGGGAAAATATTTAGTCATATTTCAGTCATTTGATAACATCGATATTCAAGTTTGTTGATTAATAGTAATTTCCTACCTGCCTTACAGGTTATTGTAAAATTTTTGGTTTTTTACAGACTTCAGACGTACATATCACACTTTATGGCTTTCGTATCTTAGGTGAAAATGAAAAATACATGAAACAGTAACTTTAAAAATTGAAAACTAATTTCTAATACAATTTATATTAGAAGATATTTTACATTGCTCAGTATTGAACAGAGAAATGGAAATATTTCTTTGTATTTGTCTGATTTTGCAGAAGAAATATAATTTAGTAATTAATATCTGTAATTTTGCACTTTACTGTATTTTTAATTCTAGAATGATTTTTATACAAAAATCATGTTTTATCACATATTCAGCGATTATCTTTAAATTTGAATATAAAATTTTTTAAATAAAAAATTTCTTCGACTTCGAAAATCACAGTACTACTTATGTAATATTTCAAATCATTTTAGTTATATTCATTTGTTCCAAAAATAATGATTTATTTATCACATAATAAATAGGTAAAAATAGCATTTTTTTTTTTCTGATTTGAACTGATTTTTAATTTATATAGATATTATACATCATACTATCAATATAGATGATAATATTACGTATAGTTTTTTATTATATTAATTCCTATGAATTTTACAAATTGTAAAATTTGCTTTTTTAATTACAAGATAGCAAACAAAATTTTATCTTTTTGTACTTTAAATTAAAAAATTTTAAAAAAGGCAATGGATTTTTACTTTAGTATTTAAAAATTAAAGAACTATTTTAATTTCTTTAAAATTTGATATTAATATAATTTAAATATTTTTCATAATATAGTGAAATGTTAATGACTAAAAAATGTTTATTTTGCTTAATATTACATGAAGATTTGTTAATGACAATTTTCCCTTATAAAAAAGGCTATTACTTTACTTGTCCACAATTTTATGAAGCTGGTTACTAAAAATACAAATTTTAAAAATTAAAGGAGTGATGTTTATCTTCTCTAAACTATCGATCCGATTCTAAAATAAATAAAAATAGGCTTTTCACAGCAATAAAAATACTCCTTCTTTCATAAAATCCAACATTCTTGACTTTTAATGCCATTATTTCAACTATTTTCCCTTGTTAAGGCAAGAAAATTTATCAATTTATCAAAATAAATGGTAAATAAATCTTTTTCATTATGACGTCTTTTAAATTTTAATTTTATTTTAAATTATGTTATTTTATATTTTATCATTGATCTGAGATATTAAAATGATTTTTTATATTTGATAAAATGTTTGAATATTGATAATTTTAAATTGAATAATCGATTATTTTTCATTGCAAGATCAGCCCAAAAAAAACAAACCATTTTTTTACCTGCCTCATAAGGTACTTTACAATTTTGGAAAATTAGAAATTTTACTGATGCCGTCATATGACGGGCTATATGCTAGTTTTTAAATGATTTTAAAAAATAAAGAACCTCACATTTGTAAATAAATAATTCCAATAAATATAGTCAAAATAGGTATTAATAATTAATTTAATAATCTCTACTTTCTCTTATCTATTCAGTTTGAAATAAGTTAATTTTTGTGTTTTTCAAGAATCTAATTTAAATGATGTTTTATTATATATAATGATTACATGAAGATTTTGTTAATGACAATTTTCCCTTGGATAAGAAAAAGGGCTATTAATAATTACTTGTGCCACTAAATGTCAACCAACAAACAAGCTGGTGTTTCAACTAAAAAGTTTTACTGATATCAATTTTTAAAAGTTGGCAGGTGTGTAATTTATATTTTAAAAAATTGACATTCTATGTTTTTAACTTCTCCAGATGCCTCCTTCCGTCGAAGCAATAAAGCAAAAAGTAGAAGAATATTTAAAGGGCAATGGCATAAATGTGACCCTCAATTCCGTTCTACTCAATCTCTACAGAAATAATAAAGACAGTGTTGCTTGGCACAGTGATGATGAATTGTCTATGGGAATTTGTCCAACTATTGCTTCAGTGTCTCTAGGGGCAACTCGAAAATTTGAAATGAGATCAAAATCTATGGTAAATAGAAAACTTCTTTGGGTGTAATTCTTCTTTGTTTAACCCTTTGTGAATTTTTTTTTTATTATTAATGTTTTATTTATTTATTTTATATTTTTAAAAAATGGTATTTTTTGTTATCTGAACCGCATTATATGAAATGTATTTTGTTGAATTTTTGAAAATTGTTTGAAAAGATGTATTTCATTGTATAACAAATTCATTTTATTCAAAATTCAGCAAATAGCCCTCCCTCCAATATTATAAGTCTTAACCCTTTCACGAAGGGAAGCACAAACGCATGCTTATCTCTGAGGCCGGAGTCTCCCGGGCCGGAGGGTTTTTTGCTATGAAATTAACGAAGTAGCAAAGCGTTATTTAATAATGCTGCGTAAAGTATTTAAACGGAATGGGATTTATATATGTTTATAGATAATTTATTTACTTAAGCTATTTCTTATTTAAATATATATTTTACACTTTACTTTTTTTTCATTTTTTACTTAGTATTTAATGATTTTTAACATTGCAAAACTGAATGCTATGTTATTTAAACTTTTTTTGGATGAAAAATTTTAAAAACAGGGATCTAGATTTCACAGTCCTTGCACTCAATAACTCATTTGCCGTTTTGGAGGATTTTTCCGGAATGGGAAAAAATGAAACATCGTCAATTTCTTTGTCAGAAATGTCCTCCTCATCACTAGAATCACTAGATCCATTATGAACATCAAGAACAATCAGAATATATTATAATGTTCCTATTACTAATATACTAATCTGTTTCAGAATCAAAATCATTTCACATCATTTCAGCTATTTCAAGCTCAGTTAAACACTTTCGACACTTCGAAAATCTAACAATAAAAAAGAGAGAAAAAATCAAGTCTGTCAGATCTAATTCTGTACTAAAAACTGGATTGCAAACTGAAATACACAACGCTTTAGCAAAAATAAAACTCCCCTGCTTACATAAACAAGCACCACTTGGGAATTTAAAGAGCCGTCATAAAACATGTCAATCAGAAACATTCTTTTACCCTCATGTTTATATAATCAAAAACCACTTGTATGTGTATCATACTACTCTTCTATTGAGTTCAAGGTCAAATCTACATGTATCTAAATCCATATGGACATACAATGCTATCTTGCGTTAAAACTTATAGTTTATAAAATGTTCCACAACACTGGCACACATATGTGACGGTCGGGGGTGAACGAGAAAATGCTCTGGCACGCCAGTTTGTTTGCCGGGAAGTAAGTGCGTTTCTTGCTGACACATATTTGTGACAGCACGAAAGGGTTAAGAGTTATCCAAAAACTTGTTCCTGTTTAATAACTATTTTATAAAACTGATTTTTTTTTTTTTTTTCCACAGCAAATCAAGAATGACAATTCCCATCTTAAAGATGAGGAATATTTTATATATTTAGCTCATGGCAGTCTTTTAATTATGGATGGGTGTATGCAGAAAGATTGGCAAGTATGTATACCAGTTGATAATTAATACTTAAGTATTTTTTGTTCATTAGAAATACATATAAACCATGGTAGCTCCAGATTTATAAGATTCAGTGCATATTAATTTTTTTTCTAAGGTCTATTTAATTTGTTATGTATGTGTTTGTAGGTATTTATTTCAAATTTGAATGTTATTTAAAATATTGAAACAACATTTACTGTAGCATACCTGCCAACTTGTGCAGGAATGCAATCAATTTCTCCATCTACGAGATCTGCCATTATTTCCTTTTAGTTTTCTTATATGACAGTTTTTTTGTAATTACTTATTTGACAAATAAATAATCTTTCGTATACTTAAAAGGTTTAAAGTATTAAGTCAGCTGCCTTTTCCTAATAGCTAACAGTCATGCAGATTTTAATTAAACGAAGCATGGAGGATAGTTACTAATAATTTTATATGCTACAAATCATGTGCTCTTAAAGGGAAAATAAACAAATGTGTGTTTCAAACATCATTTTGAAGTAAATACTTTAAAAAAAAAATAAATAAAAGCATATTATTTACTGCTAATAAAATGTTTAAAATTTTGTACAATACTTTAAAAGTGATTTACTGTCTAAAAAATAAGAATGGTACTTCTGAAAATGACAAATTACTGTTGCACTTAAAAAATTTGGTTGTGCGAGAGAATCTTTGAATTCAAGTTGGTATTACTTTGCATTTCCACCTGTTATATTTCATCATTTTCAAAATCAGAGAATGTAATGAAATGTATTTGTATTTTTAATATACACATGCATATATATATATATATATATATATGTATGTATGTATATTTATACATATATGTGTGTGTATGTATGTATGTATGTACATTAATTAATATTGACATTTCATAAAGAGACCTTTGGGTAAAATTCACATTAAACTTTTAGTTTATTTTGAATAACCATACATTAATTTATTATGTTTTCTTCATAGGTTAGTACTCTTATTTTATTTTAAGTGACTTCCATTTGCATATTCTGTTTTGAAAATATGTGCTAAATTGAGGATATGTTAGCAAAGTGAAACAAAATGCTAACAAGAGGACATAAACATCTATTTTATAAAGATAAAACATTTACACATTCCATGAAAATTTCTTTTTTCTTTAAATGTTCTAACTTATTTCTGTCCATGCCATTTTATGTATCCTGCTTTAATATTTAGATAGCTTATTTACAGACTTAAGAAAATTCTTTATTTTTTCAGCATAGAGTACCTAAAGAATATCATGATAGAGATCCAAGAATAAATCTGACCTTTCGCACTGTGTATAGACTTGAAGAGTATGTGTTTTCTTTATTATTTAGGATTATAAGTGTAAATTATTTATTTTAACTGTTCTTAAATTGGCACAGTAATAACATTGTTCAAATCTCTTCTCTGTGTTCCAAAATTTGTTAATTTGGGCGTTAAAAAGTTAAACAGTACAAAGTAAAGAAGAGGAGGTGTTTTTTTTTTTTTTTTTTTTTTTTAAGATGTTCTGATCTTGTCTGTAAAGGCCTAGTACTTATTTTGTGTTAACCTTGAGATGCAATACAAAGCTGATTGTGCCTTCTAAATAAAAAAAAAATGTATATAATAAAATGATTTTAATAAACAAAATAATAAAACAAAAAATTTGAATGCAGGGGTACCTTTATATGAAGTTATTTCATGCTGAGTCATTTTAAGGGGGGTAGGAACATCTCAACAGATGAAAGTACTCGTCTATGGACAGTATCTGATTTCCTTATATCTCATTGAAATATTACCTAAATGCTACAATTTTTTATGGTGAATATATAAATATTGAATATTATATATAATCAAAAAAAGTCAAAATTTTAAATATTTGGTACAATTTATAACAGTACAAAGTTTGTACAAAATTATTGCATTTCATAAATAAGGGGTTCTTTGGGTACACATTTTCAAATTTCTATTCAAACTATCAATATGAAATGCTCTAAAATGGTTTAAAATACTATAAATAAAAATAATATTTAAATCATTTAGAAAAATTACAAAAATTATTTTTATAAATTATTGAAAAATCACTAGAATTTCAGTGAGAAAATTTCCACTCTCACCAAAAATAATTATATTCATGGTTTCCGCGCACCTGGAAAGTCAGGGAAAATCATAGTATTTAGACAGTGGATTAATTTTGTCATGGAAAGTCTTGATTTTTCAAGTAAAATGAGTAAAAGTCGTGGATCTGCTAAATTACCGATTAAAAAAAATGCATTGAATTGTTTAATTCTATTTTTACTTGTCATTTGGCTGAAGTTACTGAGTTTGGTATTTATGTAATATCCTATTGACCCTATTGCCAAGTAAAATTTGTTCGCCAAGGAAACTCGAAACAAGAAAGCTTAATGGGTGGGTAAATGTATATTATTCTGGTTTTTTCTTAAATTGTTGATTAAAATTTTATTAATATAATAATAATTATTTTTTAATAAAAATGAGTTAAGATTTTTGCACAAAATATAAGTTTACCTCTAGGGATATTGTATATAAACAGTATAGGGTTATATTTGGCTATTGTTCATGGTCACCTGGATAATACCAAAGTACCCTGAATTCAAATTGGAAACATTTTGATTGAAAAATTGTTATATGATTAAATTTAGGTATGTAGATACAACAATTTATTTTTATGTATGTGAGTTTATTAACACTTCTAAAGTAAGTTTATAGGTTTTTTTATGATAAAATTCCTGTCATTTCTCTAAAAGCATATATTTTATTTGTATGTACGTCAGAAGTTTTATTCATATATACTTTAACAAAAGCTTTTTAAAGTCATGGGAAATGATCTGCTAAATCATGAAAAGTCATGGATTTGAAATATTTTATTTTCACAGATACCCTGTATATTTGAGCAAAACTACTACTTATTATTTCAGATGTAGTCATCCTATACAAGTACGGAAGTTAAATCAAGAGTAAATCAAACAATAGTAACTAGATTTAGATGTACCATATTCAGGAGTTCATCGCTGATCACAATAATAAAGTCATAATCGTAATCACATAAGGTAGTCGTAGTTAAAAACCTTTTATTTCGATATCGAAATACGTAGTCCTTATGCCACACATCACATACCGTCATCTTATGTAATACTTCTCTCACCCTGTCACATGACCATCGAAACCAGAAACACAACAACGCCACTCTCATAATTTAGAACCTTGACCAACTTCAATTTTTACTGTTTTATATATATATATATATATATATATATATATATATATATATATATATTTCAGGGTGTCACATGACAGAGACTTGTCAAGGAAATTGTGAAGAAAAAAAAATATTGTTTTTTTAAATCAGAAAATTTTTTGCTAAAAAAAAGTTTAAAAATAATAAATTCTGCCAATCAAAATTTAAAAATATAAATTAATGACTATCCAATTAAATGCTTTTTTGGTGCTGTTAAATAAAAACATTGATGAAAAAGGGAATCTTGAGAAAATAAAGCAATTGAAGCTCTCTATTTTTTATTTAAAAAAAAAAAGATTAAAAAGCAATTGGAACAAAAATTGTCCATAATCAAAGAAGTTAACAAGGCAATAAATGCTATCTTGGAGCAAATGGAATTTTTACAACAATAATGTACAATATTAATTTAAAAATTAATATATTAGGATGCAATGATCAAATATAAATAAAATGAAATGTGAAATACTGCAAGATTTGTCATAAAATTGATTAATCTTCTGTTAATCATACAGGTAGAACAATCTAAAGACAGAAAAGAATATTTCTGAGTTTTAAATGAGATTTTATTTGTTTATATTAAAATTTGTAACTTAATTTAAATATAAATTTATATCTAAAAATAGTTGTATTAAAGAATTGAATGAAATGGGGAGTAAGTAGTGTGGATTTATCACGTAAAAAATTGTGAATGGTTTTCCTCTGGACACCCATACATATATATATATATATATATAAAGAAAATTCTCAGGAGTTTTCAAAACTTAAATCAAGGGCTAAAAATTCCTGCATCATTTTGCATTCCCCTTTTCAACTCCTAACCTAAATTGACCACTGAGGCTACAGTTTACGTCTTAGAGAAGATGCCTGGCAATCTAGGAAATTTTCAAACAAAAAGGAGATGCGCAATGTCGTTGGAAAGATATTTTTCCACAGATGTTGACCCAGGTATTTTAAGGGTCTTGTACGTATAACTTCATGCTAGCTGACCCTTCAGTTTGTCCTGTCCTTATTATGAAGTGGGAACCCATCCTGGAATGTTATCTTAATAAAGGTCTTTAGATAAAACTGAGTCATTTTTATGGGCCATGACTGCAACTATGCATCGAGAAGTCCGTTTCATTACATACATACATATACATATACATACACACACTCACACTTATAAAAAATAAAGATAAATGTGCAACAGTTTTGTGCTTTTAAGTGCAATATTCCAGTGATTTTAAAATTCTAATTATTATAAAATCACTGATCTTGTGTAATTCTGAAAATGTGAAATAATAGTGATTGGTCACTTTATATGAGTCCTGGCTTCTTAAATACTATGTTGTATAGTGCTTGTGTAAATTCTATTGATTATAATAAAATGTCATTACTTTAATTTTAGTGTGCCTCCTAGTTTCGGTGCCTTTTCCTCCAATCAGTCCTGTAGTCAAGTTGTCAGAAAATCAAGTGGAAATAAAGCAGATTATGGCATCCAGTATGATGATGAAGATTTTCCACCTTTGAGCAATTCTAGTCCTGTTAGTTCTAATGTTAGAAAGTCTGGTGCCTCTGTGGGGGTGAAATCGAGCGAATGGAATGGATCCCATAAAGGGAAGAGTAACGGAACCTCTCGCAGTAAGACCTCTTTGAAAACTAATAGTAAAATCTCTGAATCCGATGACTTCAGGGGTGCTTCCAATAATAAAACTGATAGAATCCATTGTTCTGATAAAATAACTGCTAGTGAAGTTTCTCAGAATACTATATCTGGAAATGGTCATTATGCTAAGCCTATTGAAAACACCTCATTGGAAACAGATGCCCAAATGTACGGATCAGAATATTACTGGGACGCTGATTCTTCTCCCAGCAATAATAGAGAGGATGAAATAATGGATAGACCTGAAAATCAAGTCATTGAAGTTTCCCAAAATAAAATTGTATCTGGAAATGGTCATTATAATAAGCCTTTTGAAAACACCTCCTTGAAAACAGATGCCCAAACCAATGAATCAGAATTATTCTGGGACTCTCAATCTTCTCCCAGTAATGATAGAGAGAATGGAACAATTGACAGACCTGAAAATCAAGTCATTGAACCATTTTGCAGTGAGAGGAGCACTATTTTAAATAATTTAAATGAGGACAAAAATAATGTGAAAATTGATATGGAAAATAAAAATCTGTGCGCTTATGCTTCTGATTTTTCAAGCAATAATGCAAATGTTGCAAGGAAAAATAAAAATTTCCAGACAAAAGAAAGCCATAATGTTAATAGCATGCAAGACAATATATATGCATATAAAGTTAATGAAACTCCGTCTGATAAAAATAAAATTTGGACTCCTAATGTTAAAGCTAAAGAGTTTGTACCAACATCTATATGTAATAGCACTGTCATTATACCCTTTGACACATTTGACTTGGATATTCTTCTTAACTATACTGTAGATCTAATGGATAAGGATACTTTGTCGAATTATGCATTTGCTTTGAAAAATAAAGTGGTAGAGAAAATGGCTGAATTTAATCGCTGTCAAGAGGAATTGGAAATGCTCTGTGAATTGACAGATGGGGATCAAACTGAAAAGAATCAAAAAATAATATCGAGAAGAATGTGTCTCCTAGTTAAAAAATCTTTAAGTTATATGACTTCTCCTAATTATGGAAAACCATATGGCAATCATAGAAGGTACAATCATGGAAATCAGAATAATTTTTCAGGAAAAAAATATTACAGTAGTAGCAGAGAAAGAACCTTCAGACCATAATTTGTGATTGGTTTTAAATCTTTATTGTTAAATATCAATGACATCAAGCAATTTTACAGTGCAAGATTAAATTTTAATAAATTATATTTTCACTTAGCATAATTGTTTTTTTTTTTGTTGTTGTTGTTTTACATTCCAATCTAAATTGACACACATTTCTAAAGTAACACATTTTGATATTGAATTCATGATTGAAGTAATTAAGTTTGGACTAGAGTGGTTTTGAAAGTAAATTTTTAGAAAGCCATTGTGTATCGCTGTTCTTCATGGGCACTACAGCCTATTATGCCTCTTCCACAGTATGGTCGATTATTGACCACTACAGTGCTGGCCTGATGGTAACCTTGGTACGATGGTACACGGGTTGCATCCACACATTGGACCACTATATTTGGAGAAAAACCGTTTCTGAAACCATCCTATACCAAAACATTTTATCATCAACCTCTATAAGCCTTACCCCTCCTCACAGTGGTAATGGCTTGCAGTGGACCATAGTGTGGAGGTTCCTTAACAGGCCAAGGCCATCGCATTAACTTTTTACCACTTTGACCTACTCGGCACTGTCTCTTGTTTGTTACACTAACTGTTTTCCAAGTCCCTCTCAACTGCATTCTGCCATCTAGTCAATGGACACCTCTTTCCTTTTCCTTCTGGTTTAAAAATAATTACTTTTTTTTTTAAGGATTTTGGTCTTTATATTGATAGCAGTGTCCCAATGTATAACGATCAATAACAATGATTGGCTTTAAAAACCTTACTAACTATGGCTGGTTGTTTATATTATCAATATAACTCACATTTCATAGGATACACCATTTGTGGTTTTCATAAACTGCTCCAAATCCAAAGTGTGTGTTACTATTAATTCTTGTAATTGTGCATAATTTTTGGGAAGTACATTGTTCTGTAAGGTTATACATGAATAAATTTTTAACTACAGGCAATCATAATCCTCAAAACCAAGAACTTACTAATATTTCATGTGTGTATTTGTGAATAAGAGAAAGATTGAGGCAAAATTTGGTGATTGTGTGCCTGAATAGTTTCAAAAGTATTTTTAGGGGGGTTAAGTTCAATACTTAAATATTAAAGGAAAATAAAGTTTTGATACATATAATTATCTGTTCATTTATTTCTAAAAAACTCATCCACAGATGAAAAATGGTCCAGTATTTTTTTGAATAAGTCAGTATTTGACAAAATATGAGGGTTTTTGCATATGTTTGTGTTGTATTTTAAAATAAGGGCAGTATTGAGTTCAACTGAAAAATATCTGGAAAGGCTAATGATTTTTTTTTTATTTATAATGTGTGAGAGTTATGAAATTTCTTTGTAGTTTGTTGACATCAGTATGACAATCAAATATTTTCCTTATTTTGCTATTAAATTTTGGCTGTTTATTTGAAAAGTTGCTTTATTATATCTTAACTTTCCTATAATAATATACAAGACTTGTCATTACACACATATAAAGTTTATATTTTGTTATTTTGACATAACTTTACTACATATAATCCCCTCTATAATGATAGCCTAAGTTATCTGTACGTCTGTCCTCGATTTTATGAAGTAGTTGGACCTGGAATGGATAGAGGCATCCATAGTTAGCAAAATTCAAAGAGAGTAATGTTCATCTTCTCCTAAACTATAGATCCGATTCTAAAATAAATTGGTATAAATAGGCTTCCTATACAGCGAAAAATACTGCCTTCTTTAAAACGTTCGAAATCCACCCCTTCCCCTCTTTTCGAGCTTTTAATGCCATTATTTCAACTCCTATTTTCCCCAGTTAAGAGCAGGCGATTCAATTTATCCATTTATCACACAGCAAATAGGTAAAAATAACATTTTTCTAGCATGACGTCATTTCTTTAACCATCTCATTGAGTCATTTCTTATTTTAAATTATGCCTTATTTTCATACATTTTATCACTGAACTTAGATATTACGTCAATAATTTTCTTTTATATTTGGCTTAAATAATAGATTAGGTACATATGGGATAATTTTAAATTGAATCATCGATTATTTTTGTTGCAAGATAATTCACAGCCAAAAAACAAACCATTTTATTTACCTGCCTCATAGCTTACTTTACAATTTTGGAAAATTAAAAAATTTACTGATCCCGTCATATGACAGGCTATATGCTAGTATTTAATATATTTTCTGTTTCTGTCTGTGTGTGCATTTGTAAGTGGGTAGGAAAAGTAATTTGAAATGTCCTCCACTATTCCTACTGTATTTCAGTACCATCAATGAACGCATCACATCTTAGAACTTTGACCATAAGTCGAATGGATTCCAAAGGTAAATTTTAACTTGCATTATTACAAAATATCAATAAGAAAAAGTTATAGTTGTATAGAAATTTACTTTTATTTGTCAATTACTTTACTAAAAACATGGTTTCTGCACACTTGGAAAATCATGGATTCTGACAATGGATTCATTTTGTCACGGAAAGTCTTGATTTTTCAAGTAAAATGAGTAAAAGTCATGGATCTGCTAAACTACCGATTAAAAAAAATGCATTGAATTGTTTAATACTATTTTTACTTGTCATTTGGCTAAAGTTATTGCATTTGATATTTATGTATTATCTTATTGACCCTATTGCCAAGTAAAATTTGTTCGCCAAGGAAACTCAAAGCAAGAAAGCTTAATGGGTGGGTAAATGTATATTATTCTGGTTTTTTCCTTAAATTGTAGATTAAAATTTTATTAATATAATAATAATTATTTTATAATAAAAATTAGTTAAGATTTTTGCACAAAACATAAGTTTATCTCTAGGGATTTTGTATATAAACATTATAGGGTTATTAATATTTGGCTATTATTCATGGTCACCTGGATAATACCAAAGTACCCCGAATTCAAATTGGAAACAATTTGATTGAAAAATTGCTATAGGATTAAACTTAGGTATGTAGATGCAACAATTTATTTTTATGTATGTGACTTTATTTACAATTATAAAGGAAGTTTATAGTTTTTTTTTATGATAAAATTGCTGTAATTTCTCTAAAAGCATATATTTTATTTGTATGTACATCAGAAGTTTTATTCATATATACTTTTAACGAAAGCTTTTTAAAGTCATGAAAAATGATGTGCTAAATCAGGGAAAGTCGTGAAAAGTCATGGATTTGAAAAATTTTATTTTGGCAGATACCCTGTCAGTATTTTTTTTTTAAGTTTTGTTGCAAGTGTTAGTGTATAATATTTATCATTTCGCCTGAAATACCTGCACTATTAATAATATATCCTAAGATCTAATTGAACTCATGGGAACTTTTCATGTGGAATGAAATGTTCCAATTCACTCCAACTCAACCTGTTTAGCAATTGTTAGAAATGAATTGTCAATATTTTTACTTAATGTAGTATTAAGGAAATTATAAATATCAAGAATACACTTTCTTGAAAAATACTTTAAAAGAATATTAGATTACATGAACATTTAAATTTAGCGATCGAAAATGAAACGTTTTATTCTGCTACTTAATCATTTGATAGAAAAAAAGAAATTTGATTATAAATAGAGAGAAAATTTTTGCTTTTATAGTTATTTAATTCATTTCTTGAAAATGTGTAACATTTCAAATGGAACATTGAATAAACTAGATCATTGTCTGTTGGAAGGATCTATGGGCACAATCAAGTCATTTTTAGATAATCTTTCCATTGTAAATAATGAATTCTCTATCATATTTCAAAGTAGGTCAGGGGAGGCTACTAGATAAGATAAAAGAAGATAAGATTAAATTCACAATTTCCGTTTTAAAAGAGAAGTTCATAAAAATAGATTTAAAAATACTCAGTACTTTTGATTTTACAATAAAAATAACATGCATTTAAGTCATTTAAAGAGTTCTTTAGTTATACACTGAATGCATATTTGCAGTAAATACAGAATTGAAAGCATAGAAAACTAGGTGAATATTAGATCTGCATTCATTCTAAAATGATTATTTTCTAAGTACTTCTAAAATGATTATTTTCTAAGATCTTTTGAAAGTATTATATTAAAAGTTACATCACTTTTAATGATATTTTTCCCACCTCCTTTTTTATGCTTATGTGATCTTCGAAGATCCTTAATTTATTTAACTTTCACCCAGCTGTCACATTTATCTGCCAACGATCATTAAAAAAAGCCACCTTTAATAGTGTTTAAATGGTTATACTTCTATCCTATGTCATTAGGTGATTCTATATTTTATGAACCCTGCGCAGTAGGTAAGTTGTGGCTGTGAATAAATATTATGAAACACATATTAATACTAAAATGTATATAAATTTCCCATTAAAGCTATCAAAACAATTACCAAAATATAAATATTGCTGGCATTTCTCAATTATGACAATCAGAGATGAGAAAGTCAGAAAATTTGATATTTACAGAATTTAATCAGTAAAGTCTTCTGATGAAAAATAACTTTTTTGGATCAGTTTGTAACTTATTTTAATAATTTAATTTTGTTTTATTAATCTAAAATAATAGTAAAATAAGGGCAGGATTGCGAGCAACTGAAAAATGTCTCAAAAAGCAAGTGACATTTTTTGTAATGTGTGTGAAAGAGAGAGATGTAGTTTTCTTGTGGATATTACTCAGATTGTTTCCTACATGTAGGATAATGTGATTTAGAATAAAATACAGTACAGAAAATAGAAAATTAATAGAAATTGAATAACTTCACATAGAAAGCACTTATCAGAAAGATTAGATAAAAATGAAGCAAATTTGGGAGAATCAAATACAGTGTCAGTATCAAATAGACTCTAAAGAAGTTATTTAGTTAGTAGGAATATTTTGGAGGAATTTATTGTGATCTTTTGTTGAATTTTCTTGTAACTAAAAGAGAAATAAGTATTAAATAACTGAAAACACTGTATAATTAAGATGAAAGGAGTTGTAGGCAGAACTTCAATACCTATAGGTTCAGTCAATAAAAAAAAAAAAAACTTTGCATGTAAAAATTCAAATAATTATTTTTCTATAATTTATCAAAATTTTTAAATTACATTTTGAATGGGCACTCTATTTTGAATAGACAAGGGGTACAAAAATATTAAACTAATGATTAGATCTAATAAAAAATTTTAAAATCATTCTTGAAGAAGCTGAATCACATTGATGTTCCATTGAAAATCTTTATAACACTTGATGGACATTGTGACCTTGAACCTATTTTACTAGCCCATTAATGAACATGGTTTTTTTGGCCACCTCAAAATCAAAATATATGTTTCTAAGTACAAAATAAGTAGATAGAAGGAGGAAGAGATTTTAATAGACCTCTCGGTTATGATAAAAAAAACTCTTGATTTTAATAATTTATAGATGAATTTGAAAGCCTTTAAAATTACTTTAAGTGTATATAGTTTTTAAATTGCTGATTCTTATTTGTGAAGAAATATTTATTTTTTGAAGATTTTAATTACTACCATCTATTGCTGATCAGGAAAGTCAAAACTCATTAGATTGAGAATTTATATTATAAAGAGTATTAAAGGGGTTTCAATATCAATTCAACATTTGGCAGTACCAAAAAATACCTGCCCAAAATTTGGTGATTCTACAACAAATGGTCAGAATTTGTATAAAGAACAAATATATATACATGCATACACTCACTGTTATGCAGAAATAGACTAACTTATCAAATCTCTATTCTCTGCATAAAAAAAAATTTCTTTGGTAATCAATTACGCTTACGTTTCTGATTCGAAGCTGTAGGACTCTAATCCCCATGCTGGTAGGGATATTGTCGTATTGCTTAAAGATTAAAAACTAGTGCTCCCAGTCATTCAATTCATCTGTCAGTGTTAACTCATTGACTTTGTTTTTTATTAGTACTATAAGGTTTATTTTCTAGGATGGTACCATCGGGCCGCTGGTCAATAAATATTTTTGGTAATGACCGTACGGTGACATCCGGTACGGTGTAGAGTGGATCTGCCTATAATTTGCTTTTCCAGTTTTGTGTTCTCTTTTTAATTTTTCCGTTGTTACTTTATTCCTTAATAATAGCAAATGCGTGGTAAATTTAAATATGTAGTAATGGAGTACATGTTTTTATAAAGATCTTGTGCAAATTAGACTGCTTTAAAATCTCATTACATTTTACCTGACATAGTTACAAAACTACCGGGAACAAAAGATTCTTAAGAACACAGAAACTTTTTTAAACGAGGATTTTGTCTTATAACGAGGTTTTGTAGTATGCTTTTGATTGCAGTATAGCAGTTTTGTGTCACTGCCTCTCAAATTTTAGCTATTTAATAATAGCAACAATCAAACCTTATGCTCAAGGGTGACCTATTGTTGGTACAAGGTTTGATTTTCCTACCTTTCCCGCAATTTTGTTTATCGTCATTTATTTTGTTTATTTACGGGAACATGCCGTATATTTTCGAGCTCTAAACCAAACCAAAATCTCTCTCCATTAATAAAGAATGTAAGCGGGTGAGTTTTTTTACGAGGCAAGGAATTCCTCAAAATTTATCATGTCTATCTTAAACGCAACTTCTTAAGACTGTCTATCTTAAAGACTTAAAATCAACAAGATTTTGCAAGCGTGTTGTTGTTCAGGCTTGTTTGGTTCGGAGTCCTCCTATGATCAAATTTTTGTTGTTACTACGAGAATCGTAGTGCTGTTCAGATTTCAGTATTAGAAGACTTCACGGTGGATTAATAATCAGTAAGGTACATAAAGGCATATTTTCATATTAACGGTTGAGAATGAACTATCTTAGCACATGCCAAATCAACGTAACGAGTGATACCGTATTACGGTCGAGATATATCATCAGTGACTTTCACAGCATCATAGACTAAAAAAGCCTAAGTGCGTTTGTCTATGCACAGCATAATGATGTCAGAAGTTGCCAAAGAGGGGAATTTGATACCATAAATTCCCCTCTCTGGTGACTTCTGACGTCGATATAACGTGAAGTTGCCCTAAAGTATCTCGACCGCAATATGGTAGCACCCAACAACTCTGACATATAAGGCAATTTGTCGCAACGTCACGAGCTATTATAATGCCCTTCCCATTCATTTACATGTTTAAAACAGCCAATAGATAAATAATAAACTGCCCTTCCGTCTGAAACTAAAGCCGGAATTGTCATAATTTGAGAATTTGTCCTACTGCGTGAAATCGCCTTATTGTATTTGTCACATCAAAGTTCTATAAATATTTTACTAGTATGATTTATTTAGCCAGAAAACCTTTTTCTCCCTGTAGTTAGAAAAGTATCGATTTATTTCAAAGAACGTGAATTATTTTACAGGCGGGGAAATTAGCTAAGTAACAACTAAACATTTTAAATATTTATTTATTTTTATTTTCAATTTAAGCGCGATTAATTAATTTCGTTTCGAATAGAGGAGCTGGGAAACAACGTTGAATCCGAGGGTAAAAATTTACATTTCTGAAATATAATTATAAAATTTGATGAGTATTAAACTAAAGGGGTATATAAGCGTTTGTTTTTAATGATACTAATAATAATATTTTTGTTTTCAGCTTTCGAGTAGAAATATCAGGAGAAACAATCCAATTCATGTCTGAAAGGAAGAGTGGCGAAAGCCAAAGAGTTTTTTAAAGAACTGAAACTTACCTAAAAGTATTACAAGAGTAAGCTTAAATTACTGACTTTTTTTTTTTTTTTTTTCTGAAATATTTTGTTAATGATGTAATTGCAGTTCTAATTTTAGCAAATTGCAATGAATCCCAAAATTGATTTTTAACTTGATATTTATTAGAAACTAAGATTAAAATAGGGAATCCGTTTTGAAAGTAAATTGTTTGCATTTTAACTCTTTTAAATAATACTTTATATTAATTTTTACATATTATGCAAGAAATAAATCAGAAAATTGAAATTAATAAATTCCCAGTGCCGAATCATCGCTTAGACATATATGTTTAAAGGGCTCGATCAAACTATTAAAAAGATTTGCAAATTTGATAGCTTATATCTCTGTTAGAGAGTCGTGGTAACAAAATCAGCAAAAACGTTGATCGCATAACCGGAGGGTTGTGGGTTCGAGACTCGAATCGCCATAAGATCCACCATGTTCATTAATGGCGCTGGGGCACGTAAAATAGATTCGTGGCTCCAGTACCCTTCAAGTTCAAACAATACCTCTGGAGGTGGCAGTTTATTGGGCTTGACCTGAGGACCTAGTAGAGGCAATGTTCCTTGCATCTGTAAAATATTAATTTGTATTGCCAGCTGCATTGAAAAATAATTTTTTTTTCTGCTGGCTAGTATAAAATAATTATGTATTGGTCTATAATCAAACAAAATGTTTTGGATAATATTAATTAGGATGAAATTATTGTTAATTTTGCTAAATTGAAGACTAAGAAAAGAATTTTAAATAAAGTTTATTCATTTTTATGTACTTTTATTTGTTGACAAAGACAAATACTTTTATAAGTAATTTGTGACTATGTTTGGAGGAGTTTAAGTTAGTTAAATTGGTAATTTGAATAATTTGGATTTTTAAATTAATTTATCAGTAGTATGTATTACCTATTTAATTTTCGTAGTGGCAGAAGAACAGAAAGTATCCGTTGATGAAGTATCAAATATCAGTGAAAGTGGATCTCTGAAATCAAATGAGAATTCAATCAGTTCATTTTATAAAGTAAGTTACTTTACTTAAAATATCTCTCAATTCATTTATATTTTAAAAAAAGATTTAAGTTAAAAATATTCAGTCTAGCCAACAGAATTTTTCCCAGGTTCATAAAAATAAATAAATAAAAGCAGAGGAGGGGATAATACTTATTACATTTTTGGGTGCATTTGTTTTTATTTTTTAGAAGCATTTAATATTTAAAAATTCAGAGCATTCTTTTCAAGGTATGATAATGAAATTTTTACTGTGCCAGTAATTTTTTAATACAAAAGACAAAAACAACATTTGATTGCGAGATAAGAAAGAGATAGGGGAGAAGAAATGAATAGCAGGTAGGGGGCTATTTTAATAATGCAAGGACAAGGTGCAGCAGCCTCCTGAAACCATCTGGGAGCAATTCTGGGTTGTCAATATTTTCTTATTGTGCTTATTACTAACAGCTTTCTTTTAAATATTCAATCTTTAAAAATGGATATAAATCAATGATTTTTAAAAAAAATCAACTGATTTAAGTCTTGATTTAAATTGGGCTGATTTAAATTGCTCAATCCTGTTAAAAGGTAATTTTTTAAAAAAGAAATCTTAAGTTTTAGAGAGTTTATGTAGTTACTGTAATTTTTCGAAGTAAGGCTGCATCATCATTTAGGTCATACTCAAATATACCACAAAAAATATTAAGATCACTTAAAAATGGCAAATCAGCATAAAGGTCCCACTAGATTAAATTAGATGTGGCATCACCACAAAGTTCACAGATGTGAAATCGTCACCTAATTATATGCAGCTACTCTATTCTATTTCTAATTTGTTCATCAGGGGAAGTTACAGAGTTTAAAACTAGTTACACTGTCTACCAATAAGTATTTGGACAAGTATGCAAATGACGCTATCTGCAGTCCTGAGGTACGTCACGGCCTCTGCCGGTATAAATCGTGTAGGAAACAACATCGGCATAAGTTGCATGCAAGATGCCATGCAGTTCGGAGCTCTCTGATTTCGAGAAAGGCATAATTATCGGGTATCAGAAATGTGGCCGATCCTTAAGGGACATATCTAGCCATCTGAAGTACCCAAAATCGACACTGGCCTATGTGATTAAGAAGTGGAAGGTGAGCGGTGATTGTCAGAATGGGCCCCGAGTCGGCAGACCAACAAAACTGGGAGATAGAGACCGACAGTGAAGGAACTTGTATGCCTACTAAAAGCCGAGTGGAAGACAATACCACTAGCTGTAATACAAAGACTTGTGGAAAGTATGCCCCAGAGGGTTCACGCTGTCATTGACTCTCGTGGAGGCTCTGCCAACTATTGATTTTTAATAAAGTTAGTTTATCTTTCCTATCACAGGTGTCCAAATACTTATTGGTAGACAGAGCATATTGCTTTTATGCTGTTTCGGCTCCATTTTAAAAATTTTCTCCTTACTTAAAAACTATGTAACAAGTATTAGCTGAAGGATAGCCAAACAGTAGGCTACTGTCTCTAGATATCAAAGTCTTCTGTTTTAAATTCCTCTGCAAGCGTGGATGTTCATAGCTCTTTAGAACTGACTTTAAACAGTAGGCCTTGATCTTATTAATCCTTGTGTAGCAAAACAAAAGACCAAACTGTACTAATCTGGATGAGGGCTGAATGGGTAAGACAGCTCTTCAGTTCGCAGGTTCGAATCTGATGTAGTTAAGTCAATGATTCTTATACGCCTCATATTAGGAGAGTGGAGCAGTGAAATGACAAGTTCACGACTTGTAAAAATAAACTAGTTATTTCAGACTTAAAAATAATCGTTAATATAGATAAAGTGAATGGTAATTTATTTAATTTTTAGTGAGAAAGGCCTTATTATATTATTTTATACTTGTATTTATCAGCTTGAATGACTTTGAATGTAAAGAAATTCTTCAAAATAATGTATCAAATTCCCTGCTATAACACAAACAAAAACTGGTGATATAATTGCTATTTCCAGTAGAAACCAGTGGTTTTTATCTAAGATTTTGTCTTTTTGATCTAAAATATATTTTTATTTTTAAGTCTATTTATTTCCTTTTTTTAGTGGGATGAATACAGGGAACCAATTGAAATAAAGTAAGCATTCTTTTAAATGTTATATTGTTAGAAATATTTCCTCTATCGTCTTACTTCTTGTTTTAAACTTTGAGTAAAAAAAAAAAAAAAGGATTTTATATAATTGTTGAAAATAAATTTATAACTTTAAAAAATTAGTAAAAAAAATGGCAGAACATATTGATACTTTTTGTTTATAAATTAGTTATTTGACAGTAAATTATTGATTCATGCCAAATATTTTATGCAGTTATCTAATTCGTTAGTAACTATTTCTGTTAGTTTTGTAATAAAAGTATATTTTTATTCCTAGGTGCCCAGGAAGATATGTTTTAAGTGATACTGAAAATGGAAAATCAATGTAAGTACATTATTATGCTGTTTTTTTAACATTCATGTTCTGTCATATTAGAAGCCTAGTGGTGCTTCGCACTCAAGACACAGGTTTGAAGTTTGATCCTTGGGCTGGGTTGACTCAGCCTTTCATCCCTTTAGTGGTTAGACAAAATGAGGGCCAAGTATACTTGGGTACTAAATACTGAGGGTTCTACATAAGGTTGACTACATAACTGGGATGTATGCTTCGTACTATAGGGCCCTTGGTCTCAAAACAGAGATTGGTACCATAATCGCACTCGTTAAGCTGTAGCTCTGGGGAGTATAGTTTTCATTTTAAGTTTTATTAAAAAGAAATTTTTTTTAAAGATTTATTTAATACGTTGAAGTATTAAATATTGATTAATTTGAATATACTTTTTATTATTTTTGAAAATGGGCCTCAAATAACAATTTAGGCTTAACACATGCTTGGTATGTGTCTCAATTGTGGTGGTGGCTAAGTTGAAAAATAGCTGAAACATGGCTGTACTTGTTGCCAATTAATATGTCCATGAAAGTGGAAGTTCTTTTTCTTCTTTTAAATAGGGAAACTTACTTTCTGGATGCACCTTGTATGAAAAGATAACCTTTGGTTTTGAATTTCTTATTTTATACAGATATTTATTTAAGTTTGTAGTGTTTCCTTATTTCAAAAAAGTGATTGATATATTTTCTTCTTTTTTTTTCTTTAGTGTCTTTTATGATCCTGACTTTTTTGAGGAAGACAAAACATCTACACTTATGGACCTCTTACTGAATACCACTAATTGGCAAGCCAAAAATGTGACTATCCGGGGTGTAGAATATCGACAACCAAGATTGGTGGCTTGGTATGGGCCATTTCCATATTCTTATTCTGGAACTACTTTGGAACCAGCAGAAGTAAGTGGATATCTTCATTGTATTTGAGAAAAAATTTAAACTTCTTTCTTTCAGTTACACTAAAACCTGTTTTTCACATAAAAAGAAAATGTACTGAAACTTTCTTATCGTCTATAAAATGTACTGTTTGTAACATATTAAAAAAAGTAGTAAATTGTGATTTTATTTTTTTTTTTTTAAATGCTGCATAGGAATTATGCAATGCTAGTGTTTTTGTGCACTGAGTGACTTGCAAGTATAAAAAAAAAATTGTTAATAAAAAAACATATGTATAAATATATATATATATATATATATATATGTTACTGTAAAAATGATAAATTGGTGATTATATAAAATTACTGGTGATTATACATAATCACCACTTAATTTGGGAAATATGATAAATTATTTCATACCTATCAAATTTACCGGTTAGTTTATAAAATCCCCAACTCACAATGGGGAAGGTAATAAAAGTCCCTAACTTTAAGAAAATTAGTTCAATTTTTTGTCAGTTAGGAACAACACAAGGAAGACTTTCACAGTTGTATACCAGAAATCTATAAGACATTAATTAGACCAATAATTTTATATGGCAGCGAGACGTGGGCGATGAACAAAACTGAAGAGAACAGGCTCCTAATTTTTGAAAGAAAGATGTTAAGATGCATTTTTGGAGCAGTCAAGGAAAACAACATCTTGAGAAGTTTATACAATCATGAAATTTACATAAAATTTAGACAGCCTAACATCTTAAGAGTCATAAAGTCCTACAGAATCAGATGGCTGGGACACATCTTTCGAAAAGAGGACCAAGAGCCTGTTAAAAAATTGACGTTTTCAAAGTTTGAGGGTAAACGCAAACGAGGAAGACCACCAATAAGGTGGATGGATTGTGTTGAGAGCGATTTGAGAGTACTGAGCATTAATAGATGGAGAAACATCGCGTCAAACCGTGATGAATGGAGAAAACTGATAGAGAAAGCCTTGGCCTCCAGTAGGCTGTAGTGCTTCTGAAGAAGAAGATACCAGAAATCAAATCACAATTTGTGAAGAAAAATTTATTTTGCTTGATGATGTTCCAGATCTAGCAATATCGCTTGGAGAATGCGTTAGAAAGACATCTCTATATGGATATCAGTGATATCAGCGATATGTTTGTAAGGGACAATACAAGTCAGATAAGGGGAAATGTAAAAAATCTGGCAAAATTTGTAATTATAAATGTCATAATAGTCTAATAGGCATAAATATGTAAACTTAAAATATTTAGTAATTCGTGGCAATAGCATTTAACGTTATTTGAAGAAAAAAAAATTTCCTGTAGAATATAGGCTTAGTTTGTTTTTTATGTGCAACTGTTTTGTACAAGCTCATGTAAATTGCCTTTATTTTCTTTTTCACCATTGAATATGGGTTTGATTTGTTTCTACAAAATAATCTGAATTTATTACCTTCCCCATTATCAGTTGGGGATTTTATAAACTAACCGGTAAATTTGATACGTATGAAATAATTTATCATATTTACCAAATGTAGTGGTGATTATGTATAATCACTGGTAGTTTTATATATTCACCGAATTTATTACTTTTACCAAAACATATATATATATTAATTTCTGTTAAATGTACCAGGAAAATTATTCCCCTTCTCCCCACTCCCTCATAAAATAAGACAAAATATAGTTTAGCTTCAACTGTTTTGGCTGTAGGCTGATATTACAATGAATTTAAGAAAAAACCAATAAAAACAGCAGCATTACATGCCAGGTTTTTAAAAACCATGTTCTAAACATGTGTATCGTTGATACGAACAAACTGTGATATTTTGAGCAAAATTGTTAGAGTAATTATTGAGTTTATAGGAAACACACCTTGTTTTTTGTTTTTAAATACAATATTGAAAACATAAGTATTTTATTTAAGAAAAGTGTCTATTACATAATGGTTATAAATTGGTACTCATTTTATAATTCCTTTTTGTTTAAATAGTTTCATAGAATACATTATATTACTTCTGTGTTCAGTTGTTAAAATAAGTAACTAATAGGACTATAAAATTTTGCTTTTGTATTAGCACAGTGTTAATACTTTTTGCTTTTTGCCCCTAGATGCCATTTTATATTTTTCAAATTAAAAAAAAAGTTGAAAGATATCTAATAAAACATGGAGTGAATGTAAAGTTGAATTCTGTTCTATTGAATCGGTACCGAAATCATAAAGACAGTGTTTCTTGGCACAGTGACGATGAATCCTCCATGGGAATATGTCCTACTATTGCTTCCGTATCCCTTGGAGATACCCGAAGGTTTGAAATGAGACGTAAATTAAAGGTAAGACTATCTGTTAGATTGTTCAAATTTGAGTCCTATTTCTTTACAGAACAGGTCATGAATTTTCTAGCTGCTGTAAAAATTTACATTTCTGTGTAATTTTTATTGTATGATTTTGGTATAATTTTTCTAAATATAATGTCTAAGGCTGTAGGCAGGGGAAGGTATTTGGGGGACTGTTCTCCCCCCTCCCCCGAAACTTTGAAAGACCATTTTGTTGATAGACAATGTCCCACGTTTGTGTGTTTATGGGCTATCTGCCTAGCTGTTAATGAACAAGGACAGTTATTCTCTTAGAAAAAAACCGCTGAGACCATAAAAGTTTTGCTAGGCTGCTGGCCGGAAATACAACACTGTATTCTGGAAATACAGTGCTTTCCCTTGCATCAATTGAAGTATCATTCACAAATAAACATGTCTTTCTCCCTTGGTCCCCCTCTAAAAATAAATTCTGGCTACGGCCCTGATAATGTCTAATGTGCATTGTGTTTCTGTCTGAGTGTGGAAGTCATTTGATGAAATGTCCTTCACCCTAATTTCAGTATTATCAGTCTTGACACCATCATGTCTTTTAACTTACGATCAAATTGATCAAATATTCAATAATATTTCAGCATTATTAGTCTTAACCCCTTTTTGTCTCTGACTTACAAGGTGCATTCAAAGAGTAAATTTCCCAATGTTTTCCCCTTTAAAGTAAACGTAATTAGCCATGTCAATTGCGCTTGCATAACATATCTATGAAGTATTATTCATATGCCAGCTGGACAAGTCACGATTCGTGATGGAAACTTTAATTCCTTCTCCTGCCGCCTGCAAGGTTCGTTTGGTGATCTTGAATGCACAAAGTATTGCACCCACTGAAATTCATCGTCAGCTCTGTCAGGTCTATGATCCGAAACTGAACCCCGAACACAAAATGCAGTGCTTAGGAACAGCACTGACATTTCTGCTGCTGTATCACGACGATGGCGTCGAGTTCCTCGACAGGATCATCACATGCAACGAGACTTGGATTTCGCACTCTACTCCGGAAACCGAGCAGCAGCCAATGCATTGACGTCATAGTGATCTTTGGTCAGGACCCAATTCAAACAGATGTTGTCGGTACGTGCATGGTGTTCTGGAACAGAAAGGCTGCTTCCATTTACAGGCGGCAGAGGGATACAAAATTGGATCCCACACTACGACAAGTGTCTCCATTCTGGTGGTGGCTATGTTGAAAAATAGCTGAAACAGTGCTGTACTTGTTGCCAATAAATATGTCCCTGAAAGTGTGAATTCTTTTTTTTTTCTTTTAAGTAGGGAAACTTATTTTCTGGTTGAACCTCATATGATCAAAGGATTCCAAAGTAAACTTACAACTTCCTTATTACAGAATAAGAGTAAAGAAAAGGTTTTAGTTGTATTAAATTTAACTTTCTTATGTAAATTACTATTCTATAGTCAATCAGTACATATAAAAATTACTGATTCTCTTTTTTTTTTTTTTTTTTTTTTTTTTTTTTCTAGATTTTTGAAGCAAAGTTTAGTTTGAACTAATATTTTTACTTGTTCTTAATTTAAATTTCTTGATAGTTGATTTACTGATCAAAATTATTGTGCCAGCTTAATCTTTTATTTTTAATTTCAAAGTGCTAATGAAATATTTAAAATTTTAGTTTTTTGGAGATGAAAGTTCGTATTCTGATGAAATTGATGATTATTTTATTCTTTTAAATAATGGAAGTCTCTTGATCATGGATGGAAGTATGCAGGAAGATTGGGAGGTATAGTTTTACTATTTGGATTATTCGGTAAAATTTAACCCTTATGCAGTGATTTTTTTTCTTACTATTTAAGTAGTTATATATATATATATATATATACACATATATACAGACATGCCAACTACTCCGGATTATCCGGAGTTGCTCCGGAGAAATGAGAAAATTTGACAGCTCCAGAAACTCCTCAGATTGCTCCGGGAAGTAACAAAACTTTTGAACAGCTAAAAGATCACAATTCAGCAATTAAATACAAAGTTTTGCACAAAATAATGCTGAATATTACTCTTTTCACACAGCATGTTAAAAGTTTTCACTACTGTGCGGAAAAATCAAACTGAATTTAGATCAAATTTGAGTAGGCAAAGTCTAGAATCCCTAATAATAGAAAAATTGAAATAGTTGAATCAGGATTAATGTTGCTATAAAAATTTGTTCTGAAAAATAAGTTGTTAAAGCTAAAAAATTGCTCATAAATTTTTAAATTCATGAATTTTAATTTAACTTTTACAATTTACTACTCTGTAAATATTTAAAATTTAATATTAATTTAGAAACCAATAAGATATGTATTTATGTATAATCTGTAATTAGCACGTTAAAATTTCGAACCACGCTGTTGCTCCGGACACAAGTGCCTGAATGTTAGCGTGTCTGTATGTATATATATATACATATATATACATATACATTCAAATGATATATCCTAAAGTTAAAAAATTAAAAGAAAATGTAATATTAATACAATATTGAATGTTTCAATGCGCTATGCAGCAATTAAAAACATCCAAAGGTATAGAAGACTATAAAAATAGAAAAAATAGAACCTTATATATGGACCCAAAACAACCAGTGATATGATGTTTCGAAATGACTAGAGGGAGTTGAGACCCCTCCCCCCCACTCTGGTTAAAAGTAGTTTTTATGATTTATCAACTCTCCCAGATGTGGGAAACATGATACAAACTCAATAAAAATACACAAAATATGAATGAGTTAAAATAGGGGAAGAACCCCATAAAGAAACATCAAGCAAAATTAATCAATCAAAGCCAGAATCAGCATATGAGACTGCTACATTTCATTAAATACCACTTAGCAGTACAGAAGAAATCTATTGCAGCATTTGGTTACAGTTAAATTGAAATAATTGTTTAAAATGAGGAGGAAATCCACTATTAAGTGCCTGTTGCATTATATGCTTATCCATTATGTCAACGTTACTGTTAAGTCTATTGCACCTAACTATGAAGTTAAGGATTATGTTTCGTTTAATGATTTGGTGTAAACAAGTGTGTCAAGAAGAAACTCTCTTAGTATTAAATAAATATCCATCGTGTTTATCAAATAATTTAAATTGAACTTTACTATTAGTAACATTTAAACTAATAGCCAAAAAATTCAACTCTCCTTCATCATTTTTAAGAGTTTCAATCCATTCTAATCCGTCAGGATAAAAACCTAGTGACAAATCCATATAACTGAAAAAACCGATTAAAATATCATCTGCATATCTAAAATAAAGTACATGTTTTAATAGTGGGGTGCCCATTTCAAAAGTGTCAAGATACAAATCCACTAAAACGGATGAGGAGCTGCCACCCATAAGAATACCTTGTATTTTTCTGTAAAAATCTTTACCATTAAACAAATAAGTCTTGTTTAATACCAATATTTACCTCTATATTCACATATTTTTTTCTTGGTGCAAAACTTTTGCATAATTATAAATTCTCCATATTTAATAATACTATATATATAATATTAGATATTTAACAAAATAAAATTAGTTTGGTTAACAGAAACCTCAGTTAATTTAGATTCTTCTGTGTTCTGTTAAAACATAAAATAGTTTGTTTTTCTCGCTTCTATATCAGGATTGCATTTCTTTGCAACATTCCATTTATGCTTTTTGCTTGATTTAAAAAAAAAAAAAATTGTAGTGTTTTTACCTTGAAGTATGTTACAAATTTACAATATTGAAATAATTTGTTAATTTTCCAGCATAGGGTACCCAAAGAATATTGTCATAAAGAGGAAAGAATAAATCTAACATTTCGCACAGTATATAAAGTGGAAAGGTATGACTTTTTCTTCTTGTCTTACTGGTATAATAGTTTTCTAAAAATTGTCCTCATCTTTCACTAAATGGGAAATTACTATTCCACTTTGTAGACACGTCATGCTGGTCATAAATAAAAAAATGACTTGCATTTAAATCATGAAAAGATAAAGAAAGAAGCTATTAAAACTTCTTCCTGCACAGTGAGCAGGCAGTTAGTTAATCCAGAGAAAAAGAGGTCATTTAACATATTAGATATCTTTTACAAATTATCAGCAAAATTTATTGTTTTGGGTTTCATTTTATGGACTTATGGATTGACCAAGATTTTTTATGGTTTTTGGTACTGTGAATATGAGAAAAAAAGAATGATGGATTTTTCAGTAATATCTGAAAGTTAAAAAGTTATTTCATTTCTGCTGAAATTCATATACCTGCATGGTTTCCGCGCCCCTGGAAAGTCAGGAATAATCATTGAATCTGCTAAACTACCGATTAAAAAAAAAAATGCATTGAATTGTTTAATTCTATTTTTACTCGTCATTTGGCTGAAGTGACTGAGTTTGGTATATGTATTATCCTATTGACCCTATTGCCAAGTAAAATTTGTTCGCCAAGGAAACTCAAAGCGAGAAAGCTTAATGGGTGGGTAAATGGATATTATTCTGGTTTTTTCTTAAATTGTAGATTAACATTTTATTAATATAATACTCATTATTTTTTAATAAAAATGAGTTAAGATTTTTGCATAAAATATAAGTTAATCTCTCAGGATATTATATATAAACATTACAGGGTTATATTTGGGTATTATTCGTGGTCACCTGGATAATACCAAAGTACTCTGAATTGAAATCGGAAACATTTTGATTGAAAAATGGCTATAGGATTAAACTTAGGTATGAAGATACAACAACTTATTTTTATGTATGTGAGTTTATTAACACTTATAAAGTAAGTTTATAGTTTTTCTTTATGATAAAATTCCTGTCATTTCTCTAAAAGCATATATTTTATTTGTATGTACATCAGAAGTTTTATTCATATGTACTTTAACGAAAGCTTTTTAAAAGGATCTGCTAAATTAGGGAAAGTCATGAAAAGTCATGGATTTGAAAAATTTTATTTTGGCAGATACCCTGTATGGTGATTCCGTACACTTTTGCAGAATAACAATTTTTTAAAAAAAGAGATTATTTTGCAATTAATATATTTCTTGAAAAATATTCGATTTTGTGTTACATAATGTTAATGAAATGTCTTTTGTTCAAAAGTGTGTGATAAATATTTTAATTTTAGAATTCTACATTCTCCTAAAGCCCAAGTTAAAAGGTCACTTGAGAGCGTTACAAAAGTACACAGAAAAAAAATTTCGTATGGAAAGACTTCAGACACGGATGCAGAATCTGAAGGTTCTGTTACTGAAAGTAACAAACCCGAGAATAAATCTTCATCTTTGAAAGTAGAGGACAGTACAACATGTGAGGATGCTGAATCTGAAAGTGCTCTTGAGAAACTCACAAAGCCACAAAGAGAAAATTCTTCATTCGATAAGACTTTAGACATTGATGTGAAATCTGAAGGTTCTGGTGCTGTTTGCAAAATTGAAGATTTTCAAAGTCCTATTGAAATCAAGAAGCCTGTGGAAAAAAACACTAAATCATCTCTCAAAGTAGAAGGTGAATTATGTGGAGATGAAGAAACTAATTCATACAAACATTTTACTTTAAAAACAGAAGAGGTATGGATTGAATCAGATGAAGATGATGACATCATTGAGATTCCATACAGGAAAAGAACAACTTCACCGGTTGCTAAAAAGGGTGTGAAAAATATTGGTACAACAGATTCAGTAACTGGAAAAAATAAGAGAATTTGTATCAGCCGACAAAGTATAGAAACAAATTCTTTAAATAACACGGTGCAAAAGGATTTCAAAAAGAAAACTGAAAGTACACGTAATGCAGACAGCAGACAGACATTGTCAGAAAGTTGTGAAAACAATACATTTGATTCTTGTGAATTGAGAGATCTTTTAAACTTTAAAGTGCATATAATGAATCGCATGACGTTTCTGAACTATACAAATGCATTAAAGAATCAAATTTTACGAAATATCAAAGAATTTAGTTTACCTGCAAAGGCTGAATTGGAGATACTGTGTGAGTTAACGCATGGAAGTCAGACTGAAGATAACCAAAAAATAATAACAAGAAGAATGCTTTCAGTTGTTGACAAGGCTTTGAAGCTACCCCAGGGTGGTGCAGACAATAAACAGACATCAACTGAAAGTTGCGAAAATGAAACCTCAGGATAATTCTTAAATTTGTTTGTTAGGAGTTCCCTAACCATATCACAAAATTCAAATTCTTTATTTTGGAAATTTTAATAAAAGCACTCAACAGGATTTGGAGGTTGCTAGTAATGACATTATTTTGGCTTAACTTGAATTTTTTCTTTAATTCCCTTTTTTTTTTGTATGATAAAATATACTGCTCAAAGTGCTATATTCATTCTACAATAATTTAGATAAAATATGTATCTTGAACAATAAAAAGGATAAAATTTTCATTCATTTTTCTTGCGTGTTTTTTTTTTTTTTTTTTTTTTTTTTAAGTTTACATTACAGGAAATGATTTAAATTTTTTTTCTATGTGTTTTAGACAAACAGATTTAGTGTTAAATGTATTTATATTACACAAATGGGAAAATGGTAACATGGTTCCCACTCTTCTGCTTCTGAAAATTTCAAGACTTTTCCAAAACCTGATATTTTTTTCAAGCACCTCTTTGATACACTGTTCATAATTGAAAAAAATTAAAATAACTTCCCAAAACAGTAGAACTATATATATAATGTTCACTCTTTTCCCAGAAAAAAAAACCAGGCTTTTGAAATGGTGTAAAAAAAAGGAAGGGCTATAAGCACACAAATACTGGTTTAAAAATAAAAGTTTCTTTTTAAAGCATTCCAAACTTTTTATTTTTATATATATTTGACATCACTAACTAAACAGAAATAAGCAATCAAAGAAAATAAGTCAAACTTTGCTTCGCTACTCAGGCATCCAGACACAAAATGGGGGGGGGGATAAAAAAAAGAGCAAAACAACACTAATGTAGCCTAAACACTATGGCCAATTGTTCACCACTTCCTGATGATGACCTTGAATGATGGTTCTCGGGTTGCTTCCAAACGCTGGGCCACTAAATGAGCTGAATACATTGATTCCTCCATAGGGTCTACTGCTCACTTAGTTGCACATCTGGCTGCCTTTGATCTATGAAGAAAAACTGCCTCTGAAGCCATCATCCGCCAAGGCTATTTCATCGTCTGACACCATCGGCCACGATAAGCCAAAGCCCTTCCAGACGGTGGTAATGGCTTGCAGTGGACCATAGTGGGAGGGGCCTTTAAAAAATCTCTTTCAAAGCCCTTATCTTTCTTTCATCGAATGAAAAGCAAGAATTTCTAATTTTGGATGACATTGAACTCTGAGCTTGTCTCCCCCTCCCTCCAAGCCAGTGACAGTAGCTAGTGCAGTTTGCAGTGCATGAAAGATGAGACCTGTGACACGCCCACAATTACCGATAACGATCCTTCTCAATTTTCCAGTGCAGACGTGAATTAATATTTTGCAGGGACTTGAAAAAGAAAAATCAAGCACCAGACCTTAAATTCAAAGGCCTTAAGAAACAAAAAGAAAATTTAAGCACTTTTCAATGACTTTTTATGACAGTGGTAACCCTGGGTGCCCTATTTTTGAAGTATTTTTGAAGTTCTGAAATTTTTTAAACAAAAGTTTTCTCCTAGAATTATATCCGTTAGCTTATATATATATATATATATATGTGTGTGTGTGTGTGTGAGATAACTGTAGTTATGTTACAGTAAAAATGTAATCGGTGATTATATAAAATTACCAGTGATTATACATCATCACAACTAAATTTGGTAAATATGATAAAATATTTCATATTAACTTTATCGGTTAGTTTATAAAATTTCCAACTCATAATGGGGAAGGTAATAAAAGTGCCCTAACTTTATGAAAATTCGTTCAGTTTGCGCAACTGCATGGCTTCTATCAACACGTGATTTCAGAAGTAGTTCTTATTTCGTTACATGTAGACATTTTTTTTTTGTGTTACACTTTTGTAAAAAATAAAACATTGAATAATAGCTGGTATGCTTGAGCATTTTAATTTCAAATCAGTTAATATGGATACTAAGAAAACAAACAGTGGTTTCCTGGCGAAAGAAAGATATGATTTTTAAAATAAAGTGAATAATAAATAGTGGGAAAAAACTGAAAGATTATCAGAGACTAAAAAGATATGATGTAATGAATGTAGCCAAAGTTGAAAAACTTATCTTTCCCGTAACTAAAGACAGCTCTATGTTAGATTTTACATGTACTTTTGAAGAAATTTTTACCATAATTCATGAGGTAGATACACTTATCAATAGGCCATGGTGGTAGAAACAGGATGTTAAAAGAACTAAAAAAAAAAAGTACAAAAGCATTACTACTGAAGATGATTTACTCAAATGTGTGTGAAAGTTGTAAAAAAAAAAAAAATCAAGGTACTTAAGAAAGGACTTGTTGTAAGCTTATATATGTGTGTGTATGATAACTGTAGTTATAGTACATCTAGAATGGTGGTTCTCAATATTTTATGCATCTGGACTCTTCCTCTTATCAGAAACTTTATCATGAATCCCTAAAGGAAATAACTCTTTACAACTATGATACAAAGTTAAAATTTTAACGTAACGTCTTAATATAGTAACGTAAAAAAGTAAAAAACTTTTTTTTTAAAGTAATAGCTATACAAATTATATTACAGGGACTGGTAAGAAATACAATTAATATGGATATTAAAGATTTGTAATAAAAAACAAAAATGATCACTGAATTCAGGAGATAATGTTTTATATCTTGTTAGTTCTTTCCTTTACGTGTATATATAAAGTCACAGAAATAAGAAAAACCAAAATTAGAATCTTAAACTTCTAAATAAAAATGAAACAGATGTCAAATAACAGTGCAAAAATGGAATGCAATAGATACTCTGCTAATATTGTTGGAGTATTAGGACTCCAATCGTTTTTATGTGTGCACAAACCTTATCCTCCACAAACATACCGTAATTTTGCACGTATAGTCCACAGGTTCAATTTTTGAGTTAAAAAATTTCATAAATCATCAGATAGTCAGCACCACTAGATAATCTGCGGACTCTATGTGAAAAATATGTATTTTAGTATAACAATACCAAATGATTTTAAGAATAAAAACCTAAGTACAGTAGAGTGCCGAAAAGTCTGGATTAGACTCTATTAATTCCACCTTGTAAAATTTGAAATCATTTCTTCTGTTGCAGCCTCAGAGGCAAATTTTAACAGAAGGAACAGAGTGGCCTCCATTTCTTTGTTCGAGAACCCATCTATGTAAATTGTCTTCTGATGCAGGCCATTGTATTTTTCGGTTGGATCGCTTTCTTCTCCTATTTTTAATGTTTCCTTTTGCTTGCACCAATTTATTACTGCCTTCTCGTGGACCTTCTGAATGACTTTCAGCTTGAAATCAGCAATAAAACTGTGACAATGTTTTAAAGAATGAATCAATGACCAATATTATTGCAAATCAAAACTTTGAAAATAAAATGCTGTTACAAGTGATCCTTGTGTAAAACATGGTTCGTACACTTTTTTAATGGAAAAAATTAAGCACCATTCAAACTTTTTAAGCACCTCTTATCAGAAACATATCAAACAAAATAATGGTTATTATATTAGGTTCAACAAAAACATGAACAAAAGAGAGTGTGTATAATTGAGAAATCGTATTTCACAGACACAGAAGTCAAAATTTTGGGGAAAAAAGGAGAAAAATAAAAAAAAAAGAGGTAGTTGAATAACTATTAAAAATTAATGTTGTGATTTACTTAATACAAAAACAAGTGCCTAAATACGAAATATGAAAGTATCTAAATAACTTTTTATCAATATAAACAAGTACTTAAGTTTCCTAGTAAAAAAAAAATTTAAAACAGATTCAAATCAGATGTTTCTTCAATTTGCCTAATTAAAAAAATAAATAAATTCACCAATACAGTTGAACTTTATTATATTAAACTTTGAGGAACCATACTGTTTGTTGGAACTTTATTACTTTAGAAGACTTTAGAAGAAACCTTAGGAGAAAGGTTCCTGAAGAACCTTTAGAAACCTTTTCTATTCTTTAATGTTAGATCTCAGAAAATTATAACTTGTATAAGATTTACATAAGATTACATATTATATAAGATTTATAAAAACATTATCTTTAATGATCTTAATTGACTAAAACCAAACAACTGACAGATCGCCTATTCGAATGACCAAAAATGTAGACAAATGCAAAACTAGTTATTGCTTACTATTTTAATACTGAATTAATTTATAATCTTCTATAGACGTATCAAGATAGTGTAAGGAAATTCTTTGTCTTATACAACGAAAAACATTTCTTTCCTTGAGTAGGTGAACAAGATGTTATGAATTTCATGCACTTTGTTTTAAAATCTAATCTTTTCAAAAAAGTTTTATAAAAAATGAAGAAAAAAAACTTAGTAATCCTTCTACCTCATTCCTAAGATTCACTATAAATGTATAAAATGGACATTCACCATTTATGGATAAATTAGCATGCAAACAGAAGGAAAATCATGAGATCAAAATTTTCATTTGTTATAAGCTGGTTTGTTAAAATAGGGATTTCAACAGTACACCAATAATTTAAAAGTCATTTCAAATAGCAAAGCTTTAAAATGCACTTCTAAACAAAACTTAAAAATTTTGTAACATTAAAATTTGTTTTTAAATAGTTTGTAAAATTCTATTACTATTTCTTAGATTGATTTATAACTAATGTTTAAAAAATACAATATAAGTCTAATTTTTTTAAATGGACAATTTCAAAAAATTTTTAATAAAAGTAGCAGACCCAGATATTAAATATTAGAGGGAAAAAAAGGAGGAAAAACGGAAAGAAAAAAACAATTTAAAAATATTTATTTGATTTACATAATGCAAAAACAAGTACCTAAGTATGAAATATACCAGAAGCTAAATAATTTTTACTAATATAAACAATCACTCGAGTCTCCTAATCAAAAAATGTTGAAAACAGATTCAAATCAGAAGTTTCTCAAATATCCTAATTTAAAAAAAAAAAATAATAATAATAATAATATAAATGCGCATTTTAGATATCAATTTTTTAGAACATTTCTATAAAGAAATTTTTAATTTTGTAACTGCAGAATTTCTTAAATAGCAATAAAATCCATACCTTAATAGTTTGGAAAGATACAATAATTATCATTAGATTTAATTTTAATCAATGTCTAAAAACTCATGATTTAAATAATATATGCACTGTATAAGGCTATTTTTTTAAGTGGACAATTAAAAAAAATTTTTTTTAATAGTAATATTTCGGGACGATGATCGAATAGGACTGGATTGTTTTCGGTATCTGAGCCAGGGGGGTTCGAATTGTACTTTAGACTAACAGATTTGTAACCATTTAGTTTGGTCTGAGAGCGCTAGAGTTTTCTTTTATGTTACCCGACGGCTAAAGACATCGGAATTTACTACTTAATTACTACGATTCTGAACGGCTGCGAACAAAGAGCGGGATTCGAACCCGTGGCCGCGTCCTACCGATTCAGCTATAGGGCTGATTTTTATCGGGATTGCCGTTATGATTTTTCATCAACTTCAATGCAAACAAAAAAGGTGCGGATTTTTCAACAATAAACTTCCGTGCATATCCAAAATTTCGTAAGTTATTTGCAACAGTGTCATTTTCTCACAGACACTGCCCATAGCAGAAAATTCAGTCAATACGATAAAGTACCGTTTGAAATAACAATAGGAGGGATTGGAATATCAATACTGTTACCGCGATATTAAAAAAATACCGATATATAAAACAGTATTACGATCGGTCTATATGCACGTGAGTTCGGGAGATATCTATAAAGAAAGTACGCAGGTTGTTAAAACATAATTCTACCGTTTGAGAGACCCATATCATGATCGCACTATTAACTATAATGGTCCATTAAAAAATGCGCATTTTCTGGAATCGAAATCCAGAAAACGGTTGTTTTTTTTTTTACCAAAAACACATAATTACGGCTTAGTTGTACTTTTATAACTAGAACTACACAAGTTCTATGTTTCATTTATACCGCGTCACACGGCTTTTTGACCTTGAAGCACGTGTTGCGAACATCGACTGATAACACTTTCCTACTCTTTGTCAGAAAAAAAAAAATTGTGGACGCGGCAAAAAGAAAAAGTATGAGAAAAAGACAGAAAACTTTCAGATTATCTTCAAAATTTATACATATGTGAGATAAAAAAATGGCTTCTTCCTTTTTTTATTTTTTTAAATTCCGGAAAAAAAATCTGTTTTTTTTTAGAACAAACCCACAAAAAATTCGGATCAGAATCATCTCTGAATTCAATATTCGATACGTCAGTCCATTTTTAAGCACACAGGCTCGGGGTAAAGGCTTTTTTTCCTCTCTTAGGTTCAGAAACGGGTTAAACAGAATTCTCGACACTACAATCGAAAAATTCGGGTCACCCTTTGGTTTTGACACTTTGATCGTTATTTGCTAACTTTCAAACACCTGTACCGCCAATAAATTGCCTAAGACTTTTTTTTTCGAGGGGGGGGGAGGTGAATATCCCACAGAAAGAAAATGTTAGAAAAACATGGGAAAGACGATGTGTGTAATCCGTTCCACCATTACATAACTCCGTAAATGTTGAGAAGGTAAAAACGAATAAAAGGAGTGAATGGCCCAAAGAAAAAAGGAATAAATGGCGGGAATAGCCGAAAAAAGGAGGAATGCCGTAAAATAAGGGATAAAGGAGAGATTTCTAGAAAAAAGGAAAAAAAGGAGCTCTGCAGTGTCTGATTTCATTCACACTGAACGATTAATCCCGAGCGACCTTTTATGATTTTCATAGACGATTTCGAAATATTCAAATAAAAACTGTCGGCAAGAAAAAAAATAAGGACTTTAGGGAAAATTAAGCACTTTTTAATTTGTTTCAAATAATTTTTATTCCTTAAATATCGTTTTCATAATTATTTTCATCACGTGCTTAAGATGTAAAGAATTTTTTTTATTATATACCCGATTTCACGGCTTCACTTTTCAGTGTATAATATAAAGCTCCGCGAAATAAAATGAATTTGTAGGATTTTTCAAATTCTTATAAAGAATACAATCTCTATTACGTAGGCTTATACTACAAAAGACATATGAAATCTTTACGTCAGTTATTTTACGTTGCAGAACAGTTTGATTACTTATAGAAATTGTGCTGTTATTAAATGCTTAAGTCAAATTTTGTTTATATTTTGAAAAATCGTAAAACAATGTTGTTTGTTGCATTTGAATAATACTTGTCTTTTAACGTGATAGATTGGGAGGAAGAAGTTTTAATCTTGGCAGTGAATATTGACAATATCAAATAATTTAGAAAATAAAACAATCTGCATGCATTTATATAAACAAACCTTACATAAAAAGAAAACTACTTTATGTATAAAGATAATGTCTATACATTTAATGGTGGAGATGCAGTATAGGTTCTCATTGGCATGTTTGCAATTGCACTTCCTTCTTATTTTGCAAATATTAATTTCAGATGTCAGGCACGTTAAAAATTTGCTTTCATCTTTCAAATTTCTTTTATATTGAAATTTTTTTTAAATTTCGTTTTTAGCCCTTCCATACATTATTTTTACTTTTGTGATCATTTTTCATTCCGCGTATATTAGGTTGCTATTTTGGCAACGTCAAAACAGTTAAATGACGACGGTTATAGAATCTGTTCCTATTTAGCTTAAACTTCAGTTAGATTAAAGAATAGTTGTGTACAAGAATAAATAAAAAGAAAAAATAAGTGTACAGTAAATATACATTCAATGAAACAGCAATAGGCTATAAATGCATTGTGAATAAATCTAATGAAGAAATTATAGATCAAAAATAGCCGTGTATATTAAATTAACTTACAATTTTACCTTGAACTCGTGAATGAAAACTAATTTTTTTCGTCGTTTTCCTATTGATGATTTTTTTGTATTAATGTTTTAAATACAAAAACCTACTTATTTTTAAATATCCAAACATATTAGATTAGGATGTTTTTATTTTTAAAATGTCAGCTATAAGGTATAAACAAAATAAACAGAATATGTTGAGAGTATAAATATTTAAAATGTCCTTATTTATTGTGTACTGTAGTGAAATTAGAAATAAAATTCAGTTCTACATACAGAATCTATTAAAAAAGCTTTACTTTAATAAAAGACATCACTGAAATAACAACAAAATTGTTAGAACTTTGCAAGTTTATAATTATTGAACAAAATCTCTCCAGCATAAAACAGAAAATACAATACTTTCCTTTCCAGAAATTAATATATTAAACGGTGGTTAATGCGACGTAAGCCTCACATACCCACATACGTTCATAAATTTGTTTCAATATATATGTAAGTTATACAGGACACGAAATATCTGATGATAATGATGACAAGAAGAAGAATCAGGCTTGACTAAAGAACTGGGTTCCCCCCCAACTCGGCGATAGTGGTTTAATTATGGTCGCCTAATATTTTCTTCTGATTTCACCGTGTCCAAACAATCTGTATCTATATTATAATTTATATGATATTTGCATCCAGCTCTTCTTGTGTAACTCTTTTCTTATCTATTAAAAGTGTGCAATGCTTAAAAAAATGAGATGTAACAAAACATTAATGATTCACTATGGCTGACTTTTAATAATTTGGAGCTAATGCGTTTGTAAACTGTTAAGGGATTAATTGCTCATAAATATAAATCTCCGGTTATCAAGTCGTTTTCTTTAATTAAGTAAGAGTATATAATTCTATCAGTATGACGCACTGTGCATTCATTAATGTTGCCATAAAAAGCAAGAAATACAATGTTTGGAAGGATTACTTTTGTGTTTTAGAAAATATCGCCAATAATTTTGCCAAATTTGCCAAGGGGAACTCAATTTTTAAGTAACGTCATTGTTTTCCCCCCCAACATAACAATAGAAATAAAAGTAATTAAAATATTAAATATAATTAAAAAATTAAAATAGTGTTTTGGTCGGGTTTTCATTAATATCTTTCATACTATTGGAATATTTTATTGCAAATGCCCAAAATGACTTCCTTAAGCGATGCCGCCAAGTCCAATTAAGAACAGGTAGAATAAAGATTGGGGTCTAAAAATTGGAAAAATAAAAATGGCGCAGTTCATTTGAAAATGAAATACATATACAAAATTAATATTGTTAAAACGAAATAAATAAATAAGGTCAATAGCCGAGAATGATTATATTAACTTTAAAACGTTACCTTATAAAACATTAACATATGAATTAAGTTACTTAAGATTTCAATATAAGACATAAGTTAAATAATATATAGGAAATTCCAGCCTAATTAAGAATAGTGGAATACAGATTGACTTCTCAATTAGATAAAAAAAAAATGACGCAATTAAATTGAAAATGAACGAAATATAACAGATCAATGGATAAAACGAAATACCTAAAAACGATCGAACACCAAAAACAATTAAACACATTTTGAACGCTAATAAAAATTGACAATAATATGTCAATGTTGCTTACATGTCATAGTTTCCATTTCTGAAATAAAAACTTATTTTGTTCACTGCACCCAAGTACATCATTTGCCTATTTTTTTCTAGTCTATAAAATTTTTAAATAAAAGTCCAATTTAAAATAACAAAACCTATAACCATACATTAGTTTTTGTTTTAGAAATGGCAACTACTAAATTCAAACATTTTGATAGAACATGGTGAGTTTTTAATTACTCAAAATAAAAATCTCACCAAAATAATAAAATATTAAAAAAAGCGATTTTTCTAAAAAAAAAAACGATTACTTTAACATTTAGCAGATTCGAAAATAGTCTCATATGCATAAATTCCATTATAAATATGTATATTTACGCTTGAATTTAAATAGCTTTGATACGTTTTTATTTTACTCGGAGTACCAAATATCAGACCATAATAATGCCAAGACTGAATAACGCCGCCATGCTTTGACGCCAACTCAACAATGGAATTGCACGTGGGGAAAAATAAAAGTGCCATTTTGGTTGGTTTTTCGTTGATATCTTTGGAACTAATTGGAATATCGAAATGCGAATGGGCGAAATGACTTCCCCGGATCGCTCCACGTCTTTTGGTATGATGACCAGCTACCTAATAGTGCTGGACATCTCTGATACAAAAGATATTTAAAGTGGAAGCTAGCATGACTTGTGCAGAATGACAAGAAATAAAAAATCGAGTACTTGAACTAAACATTTTTATTTAAGTTCTAAAAGTTTTTCAAATAAAAGTTAAAAAAATAAACATAATCAATTTAACAATCACCTATTACAGAAAAATATTTAACCTAATACCATTAAAAAAATACAAAGTAAAAAAAAAGGGATTTTCTAATCTGATACTGCTACCCTCACAGCTGACCAAAAAAAGGATACCTTGCCTCCTGCTTGTCAGCCTTATATATCCAGCAGCAGGTATATGCTAATTAGCATAATCATGCGGCTTCCTCCCCCCACTCAGCCAATCACAAAATTACACAGATCGTAGCCGCCGAGTGAGAGTTGAAGCCACATTAGCGTCTGCCGTGCAGACGTCACGAACAAAATAATTGCGAGAGTCAGCTTCCTTAACAAAAACAATCTAACTGGCGATTAAGGTAGCTGTCAAATCTCCTGCCTCGGTTGACTTAAATAAACGAACTAATAGACAAATTGCCGGGATTCACCGAAAGTTACGGAAGGTGCCGATTCGGCTGCAATTTCTAACATGGTACTTCAGCGCTCTTCTGCATCCAGCGGTTCTCGAGGAGATAGACACACACACATACATACATACATAGTCACAGTCAGATTTTAATATATAAGATAGTCCATGGTACATACGTGCGAAAATACGGTAGTAATATGTTAATTAAACAAAATTTCGTATAATACTAACAAAAAATATATCTCAGCATATGCATGGATTGAGAAATAAACTGTATCATAAACAATACCCTCATTAGAATGCAATATCTATATATATTTATGCTAAATATGATACATGTCATGTTTTTAAATGATACATTTCATAATATTTAATCTAGTTTAAATAACTATAATTTAAAAGAAAGAAGTACTTCCAAGAAATATTATATTAATGCTGAAAATTTTTCTTGCAGTATTAATATACTTTTGCAGATATCTTCTAAAACCGATTGCAGATATCTTCTAAACACTACCGATTTATTTTGCATATAAGAATACTTTAGTAATTTCTGATTAAGAACACATATTTTTTAAAGCATAGCTTCTCATTACAGTGTCTGTAAAATGTGTATTTTCATAAAGAAAAAAATTTATTGAAAATATAATAAAACTTTTATTTACACATACATTTATAAATGAAGTTACATATATCTTTCTACAATATGTCAAAGACTAGCAACATTTCAAATTTTTGCTTCTTGTAAATAAATAAATGTTCATAAACAAGTTGGCAAGTGTTCTCGTTGAAATATTAAGTTATAACAAAGCACCAAATATCAATTAAAATGGCTGTGGAATGAATATAAAATTAACAATAAAAACCTTTTTGTAAAACAAAATATATACAATATGTAAAATGCTTCAATTTGTAAAAAATAAATATTTTTATATAGAAGTTATACATTGTTCCAAATAATGATCACAAAAGAAACATTATTATAAATACTTATATAAGAAAAATTCAAAATGTACAGATGATTTTCTGTATATATATACTGTAGTTTCTTTCGGAACTAAATCATAAAAATGATATAATACAACAGAGAAATAATTTTACCAATTCTTTTGTTAGAGTATAATGGAGTCTCATCCAGGTAATTCTTTCTTGACTTTGTGCACCACTGGTATTAAAGACTGAAATTTTGATCTTCAAAAGGTAAAAAAGAGATATAATAAAATCTTTTATAAAAAGTTTTTTTTTTTCACAAAGAAAATTGTTAATTAAAAAAATCTACCAAATGCTGATTGAAAATGGAAGGAAAAAAATTGGTTAACATTGTAGCTTTTGAAAAATTTATTTAAGTTTGTAAAAACAGGAAAATTTTGTACTGAATATGATACCTTCACAAATTCTCTATAAAAGCACCAGAGGTTAAAGAATTTATTTTCTTTCTTTCCCAATAAAATTATGAAGGTGTTAAATATTTAAAATTTTACTTATGCTAGTTTTGAATAACAAAAGATTATTCAAAGTTTCTGCATAATATCAGACAAAAAATATGCACATTTCATTTTCGATCTTCTTTGCAGAAGTTTGGAGGCAAAAAAAACTACAGTACATAGATCATGTGTTGATAACTAAAGCTTTCCTTCTCAAATCAGATGTATCTTCATATTCTAGTTTATCATTAGTTTGTTAGTTTCCATCCATTTTACAAAAACACCCTCATTGATTTTCTACATATGTTTAGAAAATTATATTTTATAATGTGTTAAGACCAGGCCAGTTCTAGGATATTAGTCCTCTGCATGCAAGATAGTATTTGGCCATCCCCTATTAATATAGATTACTATTAGATTCATAAGTTAACCCACATTAAACTTACTATTATGTTTATATAATTCTCCACATAACAGACTAAGAATGGAAAATAATTTTTAAAATACAGTGAAACCCTTCTAAACGGCCAATTTTTTTACTCATAGACCTCATGGTAAAATAACCTGCATCAGCAGCCACCCAACCCCCTCTAAATGGCCACCAAGTGGGATTGCCAATATTATTTTGGGGGAAATTCTACTCACTTCATACTTTAATTTTGAGCAAAAAAACTCAAGGTCAGGTATATGGTTATATATAAGACAAAGGAATAACTTGAGAAGTACATTCCCATGCCCCCCTTTTCTAAGAAAGATTAAATCTGTTATCTCTTTTGTATTCTCCCCACACCCTTCAGATAGGGAATCCCTATTGCACCATCCATAGAAACTGAGGGAGGAACTGCACAATCAAGTGCTGAAGGTGTCCTAGGGCCTTTGTTTGGAATTCTAATCGGTAAAGTTAAGAAAGAATTGCACCACTGTCAGCAAAAATGTCATTCACAGCAGTTTCATTTCACTAGTTGATCAGTGATCGGAGTTGCAACAATGTCGAAATGCATTTTTCTAAATCTCGAGCAAAGCATTGAAGTTCTGCATGAATATGAGAATGGCAAATCGCCAAGAAAGTTAGCTGAATTATTTAACTGCGGAAGAACGGAAATCAACAAAGTCATTAAAGTAAAGAATTTGATTTTGAAGGAGTTCGAAGACTACAGAACAAACATAAACAAATTGTAGCCTTTTTTTAAAAAATTTGTAAAGAAGCATGAAATAAATTACTATTTTCTCTTTAGATAAGTTTTAAATACATAAAAAATATATGTCAGACTTGTTTATATTACGCATTATAGTAATTATCTTATAATAGTGCATAAACCCTTTAGAGCAGCCAACCCCTCTAAGCAGCCAAATATTCTCGGTGCGGAGGGGTGGCCGCTCAGAGAGGTTTCACTGTATATACATCATAAATTTATTTTAAGTTCATTAAAATGTATTTCATATCAAACAAATATAACTAAGTAAACTCATAAATCACAATCTTCTTGCTGTCTTATTTGCCAAGCTCATCAATAATATTTGATAATTCTGACATTTAACGTAATTACTTTTTAATTCCTAATAATTCTCCCTAAACAGATAGGGAGACAGTATGATTTTGTATCAAAATTATACACTAACATTTTACCTGTTTAGATTTTTATTTATTTATTTGCATATCTGAAAAATTTTTAGTACACATTTTTCTGGTAGTGAATAGTGATCTGGTAGTGGTAGATATTGAAAATGAGTATTTTTTTAATTAATATAAGTATGCATTAATCACTAATCAAAGTTTATGATAACAGTTATCATCAAATACAAAAAACAAGAGAAGAAATAAGTAGATTTTTTTTTCACAGTTTCAGTAAAAACCTCTTTTATATATATATATATATATATATATATATATATATGTAATATATCAAAATTATTTAACTTTAATACTTCCTTAAAAACCTCCTCTCTCTCATTCCAATTCCTTTAAATCTTTTTCCCAACCTCTAAATAGTTTAATCAAAGGAGGGTTTTCCACTTAACATTCTCCCAAAGCTTTCTATCCTAAAAACGTAAACTTCCTGTCTATTCAGCACATTTCCCAGCTGTTGGCGGCAAATGGTTTCACGTTTTTGCTGATATTGCATTTAATTCGCTTATTAATTTTTTTTTCCATGGGAAAATTCTTTCTGTCTTCGCTCTTGGGTTTACCTCTGTTCTATCAGAGTGATCTCTGTGGCTTTCCTTTGTCTGTTGTTGACTCATAAATATGTCCGTTTTAGCAGCTTTGAAATAAAGTTTTAATTAGACTTGTGCCATTCTCTTCAATGTCGGCCCGACTGCATTTTTATTACTGCTAGCTGTTAAGCTTTCTCCTTGTCAAGGAGTTTTATAAAATATAGATTACATATATAAGCTTCAGTTGGCATATTTTAATATTATTTATTCCATCGATCACCCTAAAAAATTGGCTGCCTGCATGCATGCAGTCTCTGCACACTTACTAGCCTTGGCCGAGGTTAAGACTTTCCAATGCATTTGATCCGAGAAAAATTAAAAATAAATTTTTAAAAACTTTAACAGAGCTGAGATAACTCAAGCGAATTTTTCAGTGGTATCTTCCACAACTATGTGTCTGATAATAGCAGAAGGCTAATGAATACTAAGAAAATGGAGCCAGTTATATTAATGAATAAAATGTCCTTTCAATCAAGAGTGTACACTCTTTTCTTGCTTACTACAACAAATAAGGTTGTTTTTTATGATTAAAAAAGCAGATAGAAATGATTTCATTTTTGAAAATGGGTTAATGCTACAAACTATTGTGGTACTAATAAAATTAATTCAAAGCATACAACTAAGATATTTTGGAATACTTGAAAGAAGCATTGTGTTCGTGGTTGTAAGCCACTGTGTTACACTTGAGCATTTCAGCCTTTTGTTAAAAAAATCTTTTTTTGACACAACTACTATCTGAATAAGTCTTGCCTAAGGAAGACAATTACAATATTGTCAAACATTTTCAGAAATTTTGTAGCATCAATTTCATTTTTGCCACCAAAATATAGAAATGGTAACTGTCATTTCTGAAGCATTAATTTATTTAAACAAAAGCAACACTTTATAAATCTGTAATAAAAAATACATACAGCAGGCCTTATTTTGTGACTTCGCTATAACAGACATCACAAACACGAACAGGTTTTTTGGAAGAGGCAACGGTTGCAGTTTTTGCAGAACACTCATTGCAAAATATATTGCCACAATTTCTACAATGATGCTAAAAGAAAAAAAAAAAATCAAAAATAGAATTTGGGGTTTATTTCAGTCAAGCTTAATTGACATTGTACTTTAAATATTTACATTGCTGTGAAAAGACACAAGGTGTGAGAAATAAAATTAAAGTAAATTTTTTAATCAGAATCTATCGGGTTAATAGGCAACAAATATTCATCCAAATGTATAAAAGCTCTCAGTTTTATCATTTCAAAGAAACATAGGATAGACAAATGTACTTACTTTTCTGACTGTTACTGTAAAAAGTTTACCACAAGCTGTACAATGAGTGACTTCACTATCATCGGCCCATTTACGAGTTATATGCTTCATATTTTCAACCTAGAATATCAAAATATAATGCACCATCCATTCATTGGGATCACTCCATCTTTCAACATAAAACCTTTTTTCTAACTTACGGTCTAATCATAGTGCACATACTGATACATTCCTTTAAGTTGAAAAACCTGTACTTATTTTGAAATTAAATAATTTAACTTAAGTCAATAACATTTTACTCTTAAGATTTTATTCCTTAAAGAATTTTTAAGATGTATATTAACATAATACTAACATAAAGGTAACTGTTATCAGCAGTCAACATAATAAGGCACTACAGTGTATTTTTATCATAAGTTTGAATTAATTTGGAGCACAACCAGGGTTGGCATGATTTAAATCAGTTGATTTTTTTAAAAAATTGATTTAAATCATTTTTTTTTCACTTCTCTTAAAACCTACATTCGAAAGTCAGGAGAATTGGGAATCAGTCAGCACAGAAATACCAATAAGTAAATAAGTGTAAATAGATAGTATGTTTTCTAAGAATTTTGGGGTTGTTATCAGAAAGTATGTAGTAGGGGTAGGTACAATGACTAGTTATGACTAGTGGAATTCCTTTTATGTAATGAGAGGTAAAGAGAGTATGACAAAACTTGAAATCCAGTTTATATACCCAATAACAACAGCTGTTACATTATCTGCTAGAATGGAAAGACCGTTTTCTTCTTTTGGTATTGTTCATTCTAGCCTTCGTAACCAATTAGGAGTAGATATAACATCAAAACTAGTGTTTTTATGGAAACAGTTAAATCCATAATTCGTTGCTCAAAAATATTCAAATAATTGTGATTTTTTTTAAAAATAAATATTTTGCATTAAATAAATATTTAATATGCTCTTTAAATTGACATCTTATTTAGTTTGCACCATCCAATTACAACATAATCAAATGTATTTAGATTAAAATTTATGTATTTAATTTTAGGTAATCAGTGTGTAGATTATACTAGATAGATCAATTGTTACTTATAACAAGCTATTCCATGTATATTGCAAAAAATATAAAAACACAACAATAATTAAAATTAGAATTCAGAAAAGAATCAAATAAATCTGATTTAAATTGAAAAAATCTGATTTAAATCAAATAAATCTGATTTAAAAAAAAATCATGATTTTTTTCCAACCCTGAGCACAACAGTCTACTACTTTGCTAATGAGACAAGACATACTGCTTCAAGCCAATTCTGTAAGGCTACAAGCATCCATGCCAGCAACACGGATTCAGCCCATGAACATGTATTGAAGAGCAGCACCCTACCTATTTGGTTCATATAATGTAGAAAAGGCTCTTAAATAATAAATGTTAGAGCCATTAATATAAACAAAATCTACATGAAATTATTTTGAAACATTATTCCAAACAATATTGTATAAATAAATTCAACACATTTTAATGACAAATCTTTATCTTGTTTAGCGAAATTAAATTAAATAACTTATAAGAAAATTCAAATTAAATAAATCATATAGTCAAAGATAAAAAAGTTTTTAGAGAAAACTTATGTTTATAGACAATGATGATACAAATAATTCCTCAAAGGAAGATGTTAATGAAAAATATAAGCAGAAGAACCTATTATCAGTAAATTTTATTTTTATTTAATAAACACAGAATACCAGGAAAATTTGCATTCTTACTCTTCTTTTAAGATTTCAGTTATCAACTATAAATCAGTTTTAAACAATTTTGAATGTATGACATTTCTCTCTGAATTACAGATTAAAAACATCTACAGTTATTACAAAAGTTTTAAGATTCTTTTCTTGTGTAGAACTTAGATTTAGGGTGGGGTGGCCCATGAGAGCACCAGCACCCAAGGCCTATTGTACTGAAAACCCCCCATTTACTGGAACAAAGGAGTCCCAGCAAAAAGTTACGAAATATTAACCATTAGGTCTCAGAGAGACCAATAGCTGAGATAAATCTAAGCAGCAACTTAACCAGGAATTTGGTCAGCTCCCACGGCTCGATGAATTGATATCCAAGAAATTCAAATCTCTTGGCACAGTAGTAGTCATATTCACACAAAATGTATGAGGAACTCTCCTCCGCCATGTGGCACCTACTACATACCGGGCTGTCCACGATGCCAATAATGTTAAGGTGCCTCTTGAGGCAACAGTGGGCAGTCAACAGACCAATGGCCACCCTTAGCTCATTCCTACTGAGTTTAAGTAGCTCATTAGCCCTCATCCAGGGATAACCCTGGTTAAGCTCCTTGGATTGCATTTGATTACGAGAATCAAGCCAAGCCCTATAAGTCTCCCCCATTAAAAGGACCTTAACAGTCTTTCTCACTACATTATGAGGAAGACCAAGTACCGGTTCCATCCCAATGAAGGTCAGCCCTTAACCGTACTTTGCGAGATTATTGGCAATTTTGTTGCCAAAAATACTGCAGTGCCCAGGAACCCAGATTAGGGTTACTTTAGTAACCATAGCTAGTTGGTTAATGGGTCTGTAGCAATCCCACACAATTTTGGACGAGAAGCAGTATCAGTGCAAGGCCATAAGTGCGGCCTGACTGTCCGAGACGATCTTTAACCTTCTGTTTGCAACCCCCCTTGTTATGCAGTTATTTGCACAAGCAAGATGGCAGCAACTTCAGCCTGAAAAACAGAAGCTGGTTTATCCAGGGAGAATGAAATCCTGATGTTCCTGAAAACGCAGAAGGAACCAGAACCAGTACCAGAGGGCAAAAATACTGCAGTGCCCAGGAACCCAGACTAGGGTTACCTTAGTAACCAAAACTAGTTGGTTAATGGGCCTGTAGCAATCCCACACAATTTTGGACGAGAAGCAGTACCTGTGCAAGGCCATAAGTGCGGCCTGACTGTCCGAGACAATCTTTAACCTTCTGTTTGCAACCCCCCTTGTTATGCAGTTATTTGCACAAGCAAGATGGCAGTAACTTCAGCCTGGAAAACAGAAGCTGGTTTACCCAGGGAGAATGAAATCCTGATGTTCCTGAAAACGCAGAAGGAACCAGAGCCAGTACCAGAGGGTGTTTTATGTGTAGAACTTACTTGCAAAGTCTGATTTTCTCGACCAAGTTCTTGAAGAGCTGCCACACAATCTTCATACTTATGGCGCATTTCGGAAACTGACTTTTGAAGTCTTTCACATTCAGCTTCACTTTTTATACACCTTTTAAAAATAAATAAGAAAAAACTGGATTAAATAATTGAAATATCTTACAGATACTGTGGTGTTGTTGATGCAGTTCACATAAAATACTTCATTATTGAATAAAACAAACATTTCATCTGTACCTCAGGACCACAGAGGTTTTATTTCTCACCTGTATTAACAAGGTGTCCAGGAGGAAACCATTTAGAAATTCCCTGATATTTATTTGTCATTCCAATTTCTTTCAATTCTTTTATAAAACTATTTTTAGTTATAAATTTACATTTAAATAAAGTTATAAATTTTAATATAAACATATAAAATCCCAATGCATAAAACCTTTATAAATATTCTTTACTGTTTTTTGGGTGTTTAGAATAATCTGCATGAGAAAAAGGCTGAAATCAATTTCTTTAAAATAATTATTAAAAAAAAGTATAACAACTTTTGCCGTTCTGTTTTTTCAAATTTTATTTATATTTAAAACATCCTAATATATTAGTCAAAAATTGTAAATTATTATTTTAGATTTAATTTGCTCCAGGATAACATTAATTTCCTTATTAGCTTCTTTAATTATTCATATTTTTGTTTCAACAGCATTTTAATCAATTTTGATTCTTTTGAACTTCAGTTGTTTCATTTTCTGAAGATTCTCTTTTTCAGTTCTCCATATTCTCATTTGACAGCAAATAATCATATTTAAAAGAATGCACAAAAAGTATGCAATCACAGGGGAAGAGGGGTCCAGAAAACTCCATTTTTATTTTAATTTTAGAATTTCCCTGATACTAGGTGCATCCAGAAAGTAAATTATCCTATTTAAAAGAAAAAAAGAACTCACACTTTCATGGACATATTTATTGGCAACAAGTCCATTAATGTTTCAGCTATTTTTCAACATAGCCACCACCCGAATGGAGACACTTGTCGTATGGTCGGATCCAGTTTTGTATCCCTCTGTCGTAGAACTCTGCCGCCTGTGAACAGAACCAGACTTCTCGTCCCAGAACACCGTGCACATCCTTTTCTGCACTGACAACATCTGTTTGACTTTAGTCCTGACCGAAGAACCACTATGATGCCAATGCATGGACTGCTGCTTGGTTTCTGGGGTAAAGTACGAAATCCGAGTCTTATTGCCCGTGACGATCCCGTCGAGGAACTCGTCGCCGTCGTCGTGATACCGTAGCAGAAATGTCAGTGCTGCTCCCAAGCATTGAAATTTGTGTTTGGGTGTCTGTTTTAGCTCATAGACCTGACAGAGCTGACGATGAATTTCAATGGGTGCAATACTTTGTGCATTCAAGATCACTGACCAAACCTTGCAGGCAGTGGGAGAAGGAATTAGAGTTTCCATCACAAATCGGGACTTGTCCAGCTGACATATGAATAATATTTCATAGATATGTTACGCACATGCAATTGACACTGCTAATAACATTTATGTAAGAATTCTATGCCATATCAATAGCAGGTATGCAGTAGATGTGAAGTTCTCTCGAAGAAAAACACTCGAAATGCCAGAGGCTGACTCGTTTATTAAAAATAACATTACTATAAAAGAAACATTAAGAACTGTACACTACTTGGTAGCAACTTGCTACCTACAAATAAAACGGTTTACAGAACGGACATCCCCTACAGGGCGGCCACGAATGAGCATTCAGGCTTGCATTTGCCGGCGGCTTAAATACAGTCTTCACTTGCTAATCTACATAACAGCCACGTGCTATCGGCAGTTTAACATACCGCCTGGTGAAGTGGATTAGAAGAATTATCTCAACTGGTGTGGAGGGAAAACACCTTCCAGGTATGCAGTATGACATCACTACTGGCCCAAATTGGGACTTGCAGATGATTAATACATCATAGATCTGTTATGCATGTGCAATTAACACAGCTAATTATGTTTACTTTAAAGAGGAAAACATCAGGAAACATACTTTCTGGATGAACCTCTTATTTCCAGAATTGCCAAATTCCATGATAATTCCTAGTATCCTTATTAAATTTCTTTCATTTTATTTCTTTAAATAATTTATTTACAAACTTTTTTTTATTATTTATCTTAATGAAACATTTTTTTAATTACAAATCACCAAAATTCCTATCTAGATTTCTTAGTCCTTAAAAAGGCATCCATATAAAAATACAAACAGATAGGTGCAGTAATTAACTTGTTAATATTTAACAGATTATCTAATAATTAACAAAATATAATTAGTATTTCTCATGAAGTAAAAAAAATTTAAAGTTAAAGGCAAAAAATTACAGCAAAAGAATTTATTTAAAACAAACTATTCAGGAATTTTTTTAAATTTTTCTCAGTAACATAAATTAAAAACTACCTTTTTCCCGTAATATTTTCAAAACAATTAAATAATAATAATAACTGGCTAATAAAAGTTAACCAAGTATGAAAATTATATATACCTTTTACGAAGTCCATTTCTTTCTTCGAGTGCATTTTCCAGCTTGGCTTCTAATTCTAAAGAAAAAATTTATTTTAAAACATCTTAAATATTACTAATACAAATAAAATTATTCTACAAATGTGAAATAAAAGCTATTAGCAATAGTGAAAAAAATATTAAATATGTTTTAGTTTTAACAAAACATAAAATACCATTTATTTCCAATAAAATATGTCACCAAGAACAGGGTTCCCACTCTTTTTCCAGAAGAAAAATTAAGGACTTTCTAAGGACCAAAAGAAACTTTTTGTAAGGAATTACTTGAAATACACAGCATATCCACATAAATCCTATTTCCTGAGGAACATATTTTAATGATTATGAACTAGATGGGGCATGTTCAATAAATGCCCTACAATATTTTAGAATTAAGTTTTTAAAAATAAATATAAGAAATCTATTTGACAAAAATTAATTTTGAAAAATGTACATCTAAAGTTTTTTGAGTGATAAAACTAAAAATAAATTGTAAATAAAATACAATATTATAAACAGTACTTTCTGATTGTTTAAAAATGACTCATATATATATATATATATATGTGTGTATGTGTGTGTGTGTGTGTGTGTGTGTGTGTGTATGTGTGTGTTATGTATGTGTGTGTGTGTGTGTGTATATACTAGCTGATTATACCTGACATTACCTGGGAAAGAAGAAAGTTTTAGACTTTTTCATTACATTTAATGCAAGGAAAATTAAACTTCTGTAAGTAATTGAAATACGTACAACCCCTACCCCCACCCTCCATGCTTCATTTAATTAAAATCTATGTGATGATTAGCTATTAGGGAAGGGACTTTATACTTTAAACCTTTTCAGTACGCAAAAATTTATTTGTCAAATAAGTTTTCTAGCTCGTGATCATAAAAAGTACTAATAAACTAAAAATATTTTCATAATTTTTTAAGGATATCAAGGAAAGGAATTTTGAATTATTACAGTAATACACTGAAAGCATATATGTATTTGAGGATTTTCTTAATTATTAATGCTGCACTATTGGTTAGAAAATGTAAAAGAATGTTATGAACATTAACAAATATTTTATATATTCTTAGTATATATATTCTTTGACCAGTGCTTATCACCGGTACTGGTGTTCTTAGATCTGGTTTGGGGCAAGTTTAACTCTGAACTAATAAAACCAGAAAGTTCAGAGAGTATGGCAAAACTTTATGGGAAATTAAGTGATGACGGCAGATCGTGTCGATGGAGAAACTGATTGTGCTCCAATTTAAAAATTAAGGAGTTTTTAAAGACTTTTCATATAAATTAAGCAGTTTTAAGGGCCCTGAAAAATGAAAGCTAAAATTAAGGAGTTCTTAAGGACTTTTAAGGACTGTGGGAACCCTTCTCCGAATACTGACTATGATAAAGAGAGGGGGCACTCAATCCAAAGAGGAATCAGATTGCTGTGCAGATTATGAAATTAATGCATTCTAAAATGGCTGGACTGATCTTGAAAAATTTTTGTATGGTGATTCATGTAATACCTTGGATGATCCTATGTTAAAGTAGGGAGATCTTTTGCTCTCCACATTGTAAATATAATCTTCAGTATAACTATTCTACAGAGGCTGTTCACACATTGTTTAGACGATGTATATTGTACACACAAAACTACATAAAATTATTGTGTTTGAAATGTTCTATTGGATAGCGCTTATTCTGAACTTTCTTGCAACACCGTCATTTCCAGGATAATAATGCCTTTTGAAGTGTCAGAAGAGGTACTCTATCCCATTCCTCCTGAACAGCTTTCCAGACTCCTATAAGGGTTGTGGAACAACATTTGGATAATGCAGATTTTAAAAGTACGAAAGCACAAAAATCCATAGATGATATATAGGGAGATTTAGTAGGGATATCAGTGAAAGGTATAGCCTTGATACTGGTTTTTTGTTCCATTTCTTTTAGGAAATTTACAGTGGATTTTGATATGTAACTGCTAGTCTTGTCTTGATGGAGTTCCTCAGATGGATGGCACTGCGGGTAAAGTGAGGGTACTTCATTCAGAAAAATGGGCGATAAAATAGGTTCCTGATAGTATTTGGTGTTAATCTTGACATATTTTTAAACTCTCTTTATTTTTAACTTGCCATTATATGAAAAACCGCAACTATCATGAATCCCTTAGAAAAACTTTCTTTCCATTCTTTGAACCATATAGTTAAATTTTTTTCTCCCCTTTTATGATAATAAAGGGCTTTTTTTTGTTGCAATCATTTAAATACACTCATGATTTATCTATTGTGACAATTTTTTCCCATTTTTCTTTGGATAAATGTTTCTCATACAGAATTCTGCAGCGTGTCCTGAGTTTAGCGATATGATTTAGAGAAAGATGATGCACATTGTGTTTTTTGCTTTCTTAAGATTTAAATCGACATTTATCACTTTGTTTACAGTGGACACTGAACATTTTAATGATTTTGCAACTGTCCTTTGTCTAGGAGGATATTCTTTTAACATGAAACAATGTACCTTTGCAATAGTCGAAGATGTTCATTTTTCCTTTGGATAATTGTTTGGCATTTTTGTCCCACTTGAGGCTCCAATTTGATGTTTTTTTCCTTTCTTTTTGACAATATTACCTATCAACACTTTAGATATCACAAAAACCATGACTCTCACATTCTTTTCAAATAATGGAATATGAATACTTCTCTTTGGAAAGAGCCTTCGAACCACTCAAGCTACAGACCATAATTTTGACTTTCAAAAACATAATACAATTGCAGCAGTGGCGTGTGGTCCATATGTGCAGGGTGTGCACTGCACATCCTAGTAAAATTATGAGGGACAATAATTTTCTGCACCTATGTCTACCTATTTTTATATGGTATATAATAAATATTATTTATAATATATTAAAATATTATGTTGATTTGCTTGCTTGTATTCCCGCAATGAGGGCGGTACTAGGTGCTGCACCACGTAGCGTGCAAACGAACATAAGAAGTTCTGATGTGTACGCACTGCGCACTAAATTGAAAATCACGCTTTATATGTATGAGCTACTAGAGAAGAACAGCATATTATGGCACTGGAGCGAGTGCAGCTATTTTTCCTACACTTGGCATTCAGAATCATCCGAAGGTACGGTTTATTAGGTGTTGTATTAGAGCAGGGCCTTTTTTTCGCTTTTTAACTGATTTATTAAGATTTTGTTTTCATGGAAATATAAAAGAAGTATTTCATCAATATAAAGTGAAATGTTTTAGTGTGGTAAATTAATTTCAGTGATGTATTATATTTATTGAAAGAAATAGTTGAAAAACAATGTTTTGTTTTAACAGAACAGTCCAAATTATACATTCATTGTGTCTTACAGACAGTATATAAGTTATATTATGTAACACCATATCTCTGGTTTTGTTTTTAAAAATTGTCACGATGTTTTTCGCAGAATATATGATTTTCAAATGTTAAAAACAAATATAATTTAATCCATTGACCGAACAAGAAAGAGTTTGCTCTATTGTGCCAGCGTGCAGTGAAATCCTCTGCACATGGGATAGATGTTCAGTTTGTTGGCCCCCGAAATGTTGCTTTTCGATGCAGATATGATACCATACAACAAAAGACATGATTTTCGCTTCAGTGCTAGTAGAATTCTCATAAGTTTAGCTGTTTTTATAGTTATAACTCGACTACTCGTAGGTAAATATTTTATTGTAATCTTTAAATTTATATTGATAATAAATAATCCGTTTCAGAATGGAGAACTCGGATGTCTCAATAATTAAAGATTTATTGAAAAATCCATGTTCTCTGCACACCCTGCATGAAACCTACCACACGCCACTGAATTGCAGTTATTTATTTTGCAACAAAAGATGTTTTAATACCACTAACTAAAATCGTCTAAAAAATGAGCGAACAGCCTCTGTATTACTTAAAAGTTTAAATATTTCTCTTTTATTTTTAATAATAAGCTAAAATAATTAAAACCTTTTAAGTAATTTAATTCATCTGATAGCGTTTAAAATACATTTTGTGAATAATACAACTTCTGTTGCTTTTTGACCATATTTACTTGACTTCTTTTATCAATTTTAATTTTGCATAGGGGAGACCGGGGTAAAATGGATCACCCCCTATTATTTATTTTATTTATTATTTTTAATATTTAATATTTTGATACATAAATGACAGCACTGCAGTCCTGAAAATGAATGTGTAATTGTGTGTTTAGCTGACAATTTAGCCATTTTATTCTAGAAAGTTGATTTGTGGTAGTCAGAAGTAAATATTTTCATCATAACATATCTTCTTCTCTTCATTTAAGAATTGTGATTTGGAGGATTTAACTTCTCACAATAAAGAGCTAAGATAATGTATTATTATATTTAATGTAGCTAAAACAATTTAATATAAGATTTGTTCTTTTTTTTTTTTTTTTTTGGACACTTTTTGCCAGAATTACACATGGGGTAAAATGGAGATGGACCATGGTCCATTTTCCAGGTTGTGTTTTTTTTTTAATTTCTGTATCCCATATGTTTTTCTAAGTTGATTTTATGTGTGATACTTTAAAAAACATGCAATCAGGATTTAAAGTAACAGATATATGGCCATTCAATGAAAATGTCTTTGAGGATATCGAATATCTCTCATCATATGTGACTGATCAACCATCACCAGATTTTGAATTACCAAGTACAACTGATTGTCAAACAAGCACAGGTGATCAGTAATCAAGCATAAGCATAGATGATCAGCAACCAAATACATCACAATCAGTACAAAGTGGAAATTATCAGTTGAAAACAATATCCCCTTTTGAATTACGCCCCTTAGCAAAAGCTAGTATGCGCAAGACAACAAACAAACGAAAGAAGGGTGCATCAAAAATTCTAACTGATACACCAGTGAAAACGATGATTAAAAAAGATGTCAAAGAGAAGGAAGAGAAAAAATTAAAATAGAAAAATGCTGCTTTAGTTAAAGCTAGGAAGAATTTAGAAAAAATGTTAGTCTTAACTATGCAGAAAAATGATAAATCTGTGCATTTTAAAGTAAATAAAGAAAATTTAGGTGGATCAGAAAGTTCAAGTGATTTGGAAAATAAGTCATAATTTTGATAATGAATTAAAAGTTGGCAAGTATGTTTTGGTTAAATTTTTGACAAAAAAGGCAGTGGTTCAATTTGTTGGTTTAATAACAGGAAAAAATGATGAGGATTACGTTCTTGTGAAATTTATAAGGAAAAAACTAATCAAATTGTGTTCATTTTCCCTGACAATGTTGATGAATTGTTTGGAAATGTTCAAGATATTGTAATGAATCTCCCAGACCCTACTGCTTCTAAAAAAAATAGACTTTCAGTAACACAAATCTTTTGGTATATAATTCATTAACTTCAATATTTGCTAATATTATGCTTTATATGTACAGATTGAAGCTATAGAAAATAAATATAATACATTTTATGTTTTGTACTATTAAATAATGTAACACGTTTAAGTTATCTTTAGAAATTTTTTTGCGGTCCATTTTACCCCGTGCCATGGACCATTTTACCCCAGGGTCAGGGTAAAATGGTCCACTTTGTCACTTGCTATTAAAAAATTTATAATAAAAAAGTATTTATAATAATTGGTTTTGACTGAGTGTAATATAAAGCCTAATATATAGGTAATATGCATATATATTTTCAGATTAAAAAAATCATTAGTTTGAGAGTAAATACTCAAAATTCACAAAAGCAGACCATTTTACTCCAGTTTCCCCTATTTCTTACACTTTAAATTCAGTTGTGCTATTATTTTAATCAAATTTTTAGGAGGCAATCTTCTTCACTGCTATTAGTAACAGTGTTATTTTTGCAAAATTAAAAGTATTTTAAGATTTTATTTATGTCATAGGATTAATATTTTTATATATAAATACATTAGTTTTATTTAAATGAACTTGCACAAAAAACTCAGGTACTTCCCTGCAATGAAAAACTTGATAGCCATAAAATGTATAGTAAAATTATTTAAATGAAATGTTAATAATGATCATCCAAGAGACAAAGACTTACCTAATTTTGTACCGCTTATTTCTGTCAATGAAGTTTCTACTTTTTCTCTTCTATTTTGCTCTGATGAAAGATCTTCTCGTAATGTTTGAATATTTTCAGTAAGAACTCCAACTTGTGCAATATGGTGTGCCTTGGCTTCATCCCATTCTCGCTCTTTTTGCTTTAATAATGCCTTAGTATCCTCCTAAAAAAGTGCCAGTAAAAAAGGAGGGAATGAGGAATCTTTTAAGCACCAGAAATAAAACCATTAATCATTTCTCCAAGAATTTTTTTTAAACGTTTATGTTCTTAATATTTATAATAAAAACTTCATTGCTAAAATAAATTTTACCAATAACTTAACTCAATGGTCTTCAAATACTTTTGACTCATAAAACTCTTAAAACTATAAAGATTTTTGAGAAACCCCTCATTTCACTCTTTGAAAAGTATATCTTACCTAAAAACAATATTTAAAGCAGGGTTGGCATGATTTAAATCAGTTGATTAAAAAAAAATCATTGATTTAAATAATTTTTTTTTCACTTCTTTTAAAACCCATATCCAAAGACAGCAGAATTGGGAATCAGTCAGCACAGTAATACCAATAAGTAAATAAGTGTCAATAGATATCATGTGCTTTCCAAGAATTTAGGGGTTGTTCATCAGAAAGTACGTAGTAGGGGTAGTACAATGATGGATTAGGACTGGTGGAATTCTTTTTATGTAATGGGAGGTAAAGAGAGTATGACAGAACTTGAAATCCAGTTTGTCTACTAAATAACGACAGCCATCGCTTCATCTGCTGGAATGAAAAGACAGCTTTTGGTATTGTTCATTCTAGCCTTCATAACCAATTAGGAGTGGATAAAGCATCCAAGCGAGTGTTTTTATTGAAACAATTAAATCCATCATTCGGGGCTTAAAAAATATTGAAATTGTGATTTTTTTTAAATAAATATTTGCATTAAAAGAATATTCAATTTGTTCTTTAAATTTACACTTATTTAGTTTGCATTACCCAATTACAAAATAATGGAATGTCTTTAGATTAAAATTTATATATTTAATTTTAGGTAATCATGTGTAGAATATACAAGAGATAGATAAGATGTTACTTCTTATAACAAATTATTCTATGTATATTGCAAAAATATAAAAACAACAATTAAAATTAGTATGCAGAAAAGAATAAAAAAAAAATCGGATTTAAATGAAACCTGATTTATTTTATTTATTTATTAAATCATGATTTTTTCCAACCCTGAGTAAAATGTATAAAATGATTTGGAATTTATGAAGAACCAATTTTATTTGTAGTTTGGAGTATAATTTTGTGAATTTTATCATTCTCTTGGCTGTTTCTGTGTACAGACACTTAAAAGATAAATAACCAGTCAAGTACAATAGATTGTTGTTATTGTTATAATCATGTTGTTGTTATGTATGTTATAATTATATCAATCAAATGAATTAGCTGTTTAATATATAAGATTGTTTGTATATTAATTCTTTAATGCAATTTAATTGTTGGTCTTCTATATTTGCATTGAATTTAATTTTTTTTTCTTTTCAGATTCCATTGTTTGTTTAATAGATGATTCCCTTAAGCCCATAATTATTTACTCTGAACCCGATTTTCCAAGAGTGCATTTCAAGTTACCAGAAGTGTCGAAAAAGAAGCCAAACATGACTTGTGGAGTGTTAGGCATTGATGAAACATGCATTGTGCTCAAATCAAATTTGAAGGATCAGACTATTAAGTTCCTGTATGAAAGTATGGAATGCGACAAGGTGTATATGCTTATTCAAATGTTAAGTGTTCTCAGCTGATAGAATTATAAAGTGTGTTCGTAATAGGCTGAAAGCAGCTGCACACCATAAACACTGGACTGGTATGACAAAAAGTCGTAATCAAGAGCCATTTAAAAAAATGGGGGACCTCCAAAATTAATCATTTTTTCCAACACTGATTTAAAGTGGATCAATATGTTATAAGTACTTAAATCGAAGACAATTAATGTTCAACTATTGTGGATGCATTTTGGAGGATAAAACTATTTTCAGTAGTTCTTTTAGTTCATTTTAAACAAGCTTACAACTTAATAAGTGAGCTTCAAAGTGCACTGTAGGAATTTACTGAGAATGTCATGAATCAACTATGATTTAGAAAGGTGAAAAGAATTATTCATAATATATGTGAGAACATATGACAGCAGTTAAAGGTTAGAGAAAAGTATTGCACTTTTTATTAAAAATTATTAACATAATGTTACTGTAGTTTACTTATTAATAGCATTAACTCATGCTACAAGTTTCACCTCCCATCACATTACATTTCATGATTGGGACGTACTTATGCAGGGTATCAGCCAAAATAAAATTTTTCAAATCCATGACTTTTCATGACTTTCCCTGATTTAGTGGATCATTTTCCATGACTTTAAAAAGCTTTCGTTAAAGTATATATGAATAAAACTTCTGATGTACATACAAATAAAATATATGATTTTAGAGAAATGACAGGAATTTTATCATAAAAAACTATAAACTTACTTTATAAGTGTTGATAAACTCACATACATAAAAATAAATTTTGTATCTACATACCTAAGTTTAATCATATAGCAATTTTTCAATCAAAATGTTTCCAATTTGAATTCAGGGTACTTTGGTATTATCCAGGTGACCATGAATAATAGCCAAATGTAACCCTATAGTGTTTATATACAATATTCCTAGAGATAAACTTATATTTTGTGTAAAAATCTTAACTAATTTTTATTAAAAAATATTTATTATTATATTAATAAAATTTTAATCTACAATTTAAGAAAAAACCAAAATAATATCCATTTACCCACCCATTAAGCTTTCTTGCTTCGAGTTTCCTTGGCGAACCAATTTTACTTGGCAATAGGGTCAACAGGATAATACATAAATACCAAACTCAGTAACTTCAGCCAAATGACAAGTAAAAATAGAATTAAACAATTCAATGCATTTTTATTTAATCGGTAGTTTAGCGGATCCATGACTTTCCGTGACTTTTACTCATTTTACTTGAAAAATCAAGACTTTCCATGACAAAACTAATCCATTGTCTAAATCCATAATTTTCCATGACTTTCCAGATGAGCGGAAACCATGTTTATGATTTTTACAGAAACTATTGAAGTCTCACTCTATTGATCAGTTCTTTTAAATTTTGTATTCAGTTTGTTTTATTTTTTTTCCTAACAAACTCTGAGAAAGTTTTTCTTGTGTAAATACATTGTTTTGAATGTCATTAAAATGCTTAAAGTATAGAATATATATATTATGGCATGATTAATAATTTTTTTCTAAACATTTATTTTGACACAGGGAATCCCTGGAGTTCTATGGAACACATTTGAAGACCACTGACTTAACTGATTTATCAAACCTAAAGTTGATTCCACAAATGGCTAAGAATATTAATGCCACTACTGGGATTTGAAATCCCAAACATCATTTGACCTAATTAACAATCTAGTTTTATCAAATGACAGTTGTAGTAACGTAAGTGAGAAGGCAATGTAAATCCTCAGGCATACACAATTTTTTTTAAACAATGCTACACCTATTGTTACTAAATTGGAAAAGCTTTAGATATCAATTCTAATTTTAGGTAATGATGGATTTCTTCAAAATGAAAATAAGCAATGAAAATAAGGGCGTCCAGGGGGAAACCCTTTAGAAATTACCCTAATAATTAATTATCTGTAATTTGCAATTTCTTCCCCAAGAAATTCACTCTATTTAATTAACAATGTCTTTCAACTCTTATAAAACTAGTTTTAGATATAAATTCATATTTAAATACAGTTAAAAATTTTAATAGTAATATAGAATTGTTATTGTAGAATTGCTGTTGTAGAATTATTGATGTTGTTCAATATTACATCTCTCCTTTAAGCCATAATAACTTTTCATCGGTTCTTTGGTGGAACTATATGGCAGCAGACACAATTCAATGTATTCATATGGTATGCTCTACGTCGATTTTAGAACAAAGGTGAATGCAAATTGACGAATAGAAAAGAGTCCTATTCATTGATTAGCTTAAAGGGATTTTATTTATTTTCTATTCCTTGCTGACTTTGTCAGAAAAATACCCGTTCTCGACATGACACAAAGATAAGAAAAAGCAAAATGGCTAAAAAAATACTCTTTCTTTTTGAAATGATGCAGGTGATCTCTCCCCCAATTTCGGCCAAAAAAAATGATGCTCAATCAACACCACGCATGGCGAGGTCAGTGGAAAAATCCCGCCAGCAGGAACCCAAGACGATTGCCAAAACGTAGCGTGAATAGGAAGAACAGCCTAGGAATCTTATGGCGGCAAGCAACATTTAAGCTGGACAAATGGTGAAATATGGGGAGAGCAAAACAGCAACCCACGGATGGTCAGAGCGGGAAGATTCAAGGTGACATGGACAAGCCCCATTCCATAAAATAAGGGGTCAGGAAGCCGGCAATTCCTGTTATTCCCTTTTAAATAGAATGTGGCTATAGCACAAGTAACAAATAAAGTCTCAATGCTTTTAAAACTTATATATTTTTCTTTTTGGGGGTGTTCAGAATAATCTGCATAAGGAACAGGAGAATAATCGATTTTATTAAAATAATTATAAAAAACATTGTGACAAGTCTTGCAGCTCAGCTTTTGAAGTTTTATTTATATCAAACTAATGCAGCCTAATATATTAATTACAAATTGTACATTTTTATTTTGAACATTCAATTAGCACTATGATACCATTCATTTTTTTTTTTCGTAAGTTTCTTTGATAATTAACATGTTTTGTTCAGAGTTTTTAAATTTTTTTTTTTTTTTTTTTTGGTTACTTTGAGCATCATATGCCACATTTTGAATGTTCATTTTTTCATTTCTCCATATTCTTCTTTAGCAGTGAATAAGAATTATTTTTATAAAAATGCACAAAAGGTCTGCAATATAAAAACTTTTTTCTTTTTATAATTTTGACTATTTTCAAACTTTGTTTTTCCAGAAAATGGCCTTATTAAAAGAAAAATTTCCCAATTTCCTTAATATTTCTAGAACTGTCAAATTCACTGATATTTTCCAGATTTCCTGGTTGCTGGACATTGTGAATTACCAATCACTCACTTTTCAGAACTTAGTCTCTAGCAAATACTAAATACAAGTCAAAGAAATTTTCAAGCACTTTATTTATTAGAAAGAATTTAAATATAACTTACTAGGCATGTATTCAAGTTTGCACTTTTTTCTTCTGCTTCTTCAAGTTGATTCTCTAAAGATTTGACTGTTTCTTGAATTTGTGATAGTTGCTGTAGAGATATTAATTGGCAGTTACAGATATCAAAATGAAAACAAAAATACATCTGCATAATACATACGATTTAAAAAATATATGAAAATAACTAAATTCAGTTAATAGAAAATTGGTATCAATATTAATGAAACACAGAAACAAAATATCAAGATGTTATAATACTGATAAAATTTTTTCCTTGCCTAAATTTCACAGAAAAATAATTCTGTGAACAATAGTAACAATATCAGTATTTTTAAGTAATATAAACCATGATTTCTTTTATACTTTTATACAGCTTATGCATATTATACAGAAAACTATGTCTACCGTATAAATGAGATCCTATTATTTGATATACATATATATACTATTTAAATCAGACCAATATAAAACATAAAATACAGAAATTTGGTTATAAAGTTTAATTTTAAACATAGTTAGATTATTCTCCAAACTCATTCAATTTCTCCAAATAAGATATTATATAAAGTTTTTTAAAAAGAAATATTTAATAATTATATTTATTTGACTGAAACAACAATTCACTGAAAAAGAAACATTTCTTAATACTTAAAGTGCATACATTATTTTTAAAATAAATAATTTTTAAAAAGCGTTAAATAAGCTTTTCAATTCATGCAAATTATTTCATATGAATAACATTTGAAATTAATAAAACAAATGACCAAATGTATAACAAATCATTGTAAATGAAACTTAAAGGCTTAGTATGATTTGGTATTAATATGTTACTGTTTACCATAATTCATTATATTTAAAATGCCTAGTTAAATAATTATTTCTGAATGAATGAAATTTGCACATATATATTGATACTTTTAACAGTTGTATAGAAGAACGCCAACTTAAGGAATCAAGTGGGCAGACTAATTTTGTAAAAACTTATCTCTTATTTGTTTGTTAGGCAGTTTAGATAGATAGATAAATTATCGAATGTTATAAATATTATTCAATATTTTGCATTAACAAAATGTATTTTTTCTTTGTTCTACAGAATTAGCAAAAACATTATGAAGATTAAAAATATTTACATATATATTTCAACTATTATCTCTAATAATCATTCAACTCGCATTAAAAATTTTAATTTTTGAATATTTTCATTTAAACTATTCTATGATACCACATTGCCAGTCCCAAAGACATACAAGTAAATTTGTAATTAGTCTCCATGTCAAATAGGCAGACATAATTTAAGCTTTTCGCTTATCAACTTCGATAGTAGTTTAGGCTTCTATCCTAAACAGGGGTTTGTGGGACCAAAATATTCCTAGACAATTTTATGTCTAAAGAATGCTCCTTGATTCTTTCAGTACCTACCTGCAATGAGTTGTTGAAGTAGCTTGCCAAGTTTCAACTCATCATTTAAAGATCTAGAATTTAGTTAACCCCCTCACAGCAGTTGGGAGATTATTTGAAAGTCAAAGAAAACCTGCTGCATTCTTTGATTTACTATCAAAGTAAAGGAAAATAATTCCTAATTTCATTTTTCAGTAAATCCAAAGATGATTTGCGAATAATCTCTGGAGTTTTTCCAGTGTGCAAACACCACTTTTTAAATAAGATCTAACTTGTATTCATGTTTTATGTTGGATGTTGGTCACCTCAGTAGTGGTCCCACAATAAAATGACAGACATGTAGAACAGGTGTATGTTAAATAATACATTATGTACTATTTATGGGGAAAAAGTGGAGAAAATCTGAAAGATATTAGAAAAAAAGAGAGTGCTCGGCAAAATTGCAATTTTTATTTATTTAGCAGTATTGTCTCACCTTAGCACAGTCATTTTCCAAGTTTTCAATTTGCTTTTGCATATTCAGTTTATCATTCAAATAAACCTCTTTAGCTAAGTTGAAATCTCTTAGCACCTGAAATCACAAATGAAACACATTTTACTTTTAAAGTGCTCACATTTTAGAGTTGTAAAAGTTATGTGGTCTGTTCTGTTGTTAAACAGTTTGCAATTTATTAAAATACTGAATAAAAATCTTCTCACAGAAAATACACATACATATGCTTTTGACCAAGCTATTTATATATATATATATATATATATATATATATATATACAGTCAAGCCTGTCTATCTCGAAACCTGCTTATCTCGAAAACCTGTCTATGTCGAATTTTTTCACTTTCCCTACATTTTCAATAGAAATTTAATGTATTTTCCAACCCTATCTCAAAGTATTTTTTCCAAAATCTGTCTATCTCGAATTTTTGTAAGAAACACAACATTCCAGTTTAGAGCCTTATTGCGCTGGCAACCGCACAAGTTCCCATTTCCAGGTAATACACTTCTAGTTTTCTCTTTTGGAGGGTTATTTTGTCAGGGACTGGGTGGGAATTGTACTAAAATCAGGTTCTCTGCTCTGGAATAATAAGGGATTGGGGTTGAGGAGACGGGAGAAATTTCTTTTTGGAAATAGAACTGGTTCTCAGTCTATAGCCTAATGACTAAAGTATCATCTTGCATCTTGCTGTCTCAATTTTAGAGCTAAAAATGGCAGGTGTTGAAAGAAAATTGAATGTTTTAAACCATCGAAAAAAAATGGAAATTCTGTTATATTTTAAGGAAAACCCTTCTATGAAGAAAAGCGTAGTAGCCACTAAATTTGGAATTCCACCCAGTACTCCTTCCACTATCATGAAAAACAAAGGTATCGTACAAAAGAACTTCAAAAATGGTTGCAAAACAATGAAAGAGAGCCGTGCATGTAAATAAGACTAAAAGTACTTCAAATTTTCAATCTTTTGTATTGTGTTAAGAAATTTTCTTAGTCTATTTTCATAAAACCTGTGTATCTCGAATTTTTATTTTACTTCTAAGAGATTCGAGATAGACAGGTTTGACTGTATATATATATATATATATAACAGTTGGGCTGAAATGTCTGTAGGCTGACACATACATGGAGCTACTAGTATTTTATCCATATGATTTTTAGTTAGCCCTAACCTTCCAAAGACATGTGTATAAATTTGACAGCTGTAGGACTATTAATTTGTGAGATATAATATTTTGAGCAAAGCAATTTTGTTACTTTGAAAGCAGTGGATAAAAAGGAATTCTGTGTATTAGTAAAGCATTGCTTTTTAGCAAATAAAAAAAAAATACTGTTGATGCCAAGGCTTGGCTTGATAAACATTATTCAGTCAACAAGTTCTGACAATGTACTCTGTGGACACCTCAAAGAAGCTGTTATTGAAAAAAACATAAAAAAATACACAAAATAATTTTGGATGACCGTAAAGTTAAGTTGATTGAGATATCTGAGACTCTAAAGATATCAAAGGAACGTGTTAGACATATCATGAAAGAATATTTGGGTATCCGAATGCTCTGAGCAAAGTGGCTGTGGTGAGAGCTCACAATTGATCAAAAACAAGAACGAATTAATGATTCTGAGCTGTGTTTGAAGCTATTTAATTGTAATAAACCCGAATTTATGCATAGATATGTGACAATGGATGAAACATGGCTCTATCGTTTCACACCAGAGTCCAATCGACAGTCAACCGAGTGGACTGCACTTGATGAATGAACTCCAAAGCGTGGAAAGACGCAACAGTAGGCTGACAACGTTATGGCACCAGTATTTTGAGATTCACATGTTATAATATTCATCGACTATCTTGAAAAGGAAACAACTATCAACAGCGACTATTACATAGTGTTATCAGAGCGTTTGAAGGACGAAATCGCAGAAAAACGGCCCCATTAGATGAAGAAGAAAGTGCTGTTTCAACAAGACAATGTACCATGTCACAAGCCAATGAAAACAATGGCAAAATTATATCAACTGCTTCCAAATCCACTGTATTCTCCAGATCTGGCCCCCAGGCACTTGTTCATGTGCTCAGACGTCAAGAGAATGCTCGCTGAAAAAAAATTTAGCGTCAAAGAAGAAGTAATCACAGAAATTGAGGCCTATTTTGAGGCTAAAGAGAAACCGTACTATAAGAATGGTATCTAAAAATTGTATGACCGCTATAATCGTTGCATTGTGCTAGAAGGTAACAACATTGAATAATAAAATCAAATTTTATCAAAAAAAATTTTTTTTCTTTTTTTAAAAAAATTTTTAGCTCAACTTTTACATGTATACAGTAATTTCAAAATTGCAAGCTAAAAATTATTGTTATTGCTTTAAATGACTGTTTGTAAGAAGTTTTTAAAAATATGATAAAATATTTAACGCTTTGGATCCCATAATAGACAAAAAGGGCTGAGGTACACAAACTAAATTTCCCACCCTCTGTTACATTGAAGAGGGCTGACCATTGTAGGAACAATAGAATATCTACTGCTTTGGTTCTCAAACTGGGCGAGCAGATGCTCAAAGCACTCTAGGGTACCTGAAGCACATGCCAGGTACGCCAAGGCAATATAGAATATAAACAAAAATTTTGAAATTATTAAATAAGTCAACAAATTACTTAAAATTTAAGCTTTCTCACTACTGGAGAAACATGATAAAAATTATCCTCATATTTATCTTAATATGCCAGTGATCCTCTACCTCATCAGTTCTCAAACTGGAAGCAACAGCATTCTAGGATGCCCTATGTAACCAGGAGTACCACTGTGAAAAAAGTTTGGGAACTGCTTATCTATTGTGCAGACTACAACAGCAAAGTGAAGTAAAACAAAGATTCCATGGAAGTAAATTCCAGGTAAAGACGAATCTATAGTATTTTTTACATTTGGACTTCAAAATCAGAAGTACTATTTGAAAATAAGTATTCTAATCTTCAATATAGAATATTTATTCATTAAGGTTTATTTAATTTCATATTTGTTCAGGAAATTGTAAGCAAGAATAGAAAGAGAAAGAATAAACAGGGAAAGATAAATCTTCATTTTTTTACATTTGTGATTTAAGATCAGAAGTACAATTTGAAAATAAGTTTCCTAATCTTGAATATAGAATATTTATTCATTAGAACTTATTTATTTCATATTTGAGAAAGAAAGTATTGAAGAGCCTTGTTAAAAAGGAAAACTATACTGGAATATTAGAAATATTTATTTCAAAGTGCCTTTGCATATAACCCCAAATGTTTTTGCACTAAATTCAATATTTTTTATTTTCTTAGCATTTTCATTAAAAGAAAAAATTTCTAGAGTATTTTACACTTTCAATTGCAGGACCTTATTTAGTTAAAAACTAAAAATTAACTGATCAATTTTTTTTAAGATATACATGACTGCTGTAAAACCTAAATAAGAAAGAAGTTAAAGAAAAAAGTTTTAAAGATTCTGATCTCTTAATAATAACTTACCTTTTCAGAATTTAATATTTCTTGTTGGTTTAACTCTGCGAGTTCTATGATAGTTTTATCTTGTGAGACTTTAAGTTCATTCAGTTCAGCAACAATCTTCTTCACATTCTCTAGTTCATTTAAAAGTGAATTCTAAAATACAAAATCTACAATTTAAATGTCATTTTAAAGTATTCACAACTAACTTTTATTAATAAAATGATAAAAAAAAGAAAATTAATATCAAACTTTTTGAGAAGAAAAAGATTTTCTCCCGTACATGCCTAAAACTTTCCCACAGACTATTTAAAGGTAAATGAAAAACAATTAAAAAATATAACAAAGTCTTTCTTCTTCTTGCTCATCCCTCTGATCTGAATCAGATCAGATCTTTGAGATTGTTTGCTTTAAGTACATCCAAGATGAAAGTAGGTCTCCTCTAAAGATACCCACGTACCAAGTTAATACACTTGATCAGGTGTTACGCACTGGCCTTTTCAATATGATACTTGGTGCAAACAGGGAAGTTGCTAGTTCTATTAAAAAACCTGAGGGTTTTTAAATGCTCTGAAATCAGTTGAACCAACACGCAGTTTGGTTACTCTTGTCACCCTTGAAAACAATTGAAGTACCAGGACCCTCACTAGAAACCATGGAGGTGACGGTGGTTGCTTCAAAGTGATATTTATAGAAGTGTTACTTTTGGAATACAGCTCAAGGTACGTCAAAGGATCACCAATGACCCGATTCATGGTAGAACCCTCTTTCACCAGTCCATCCGCAATATCATTCCATTTTAAATTTACATGTAACAGAATCCATTGTAGATGGTTAGGTTAGGTTTTGGAGCGCTACGGTCTACTTTTTGCAACACGAGGGCTAATGAGACCGGGACCTACTGCTTAAAACCGATTCCGAATGGCTAAGGACATCCATGCCATAGTGGGATTCGAACCCACGAACTCCAGTTCCGAAGGCCAGCACCCTAACCATTCGGCCATCATTCGGCAACCCATTGTAGATGGAGATACTAGAACTGAACAGAGTTCTGAGTTTTTCTATAATCCTAATTCCCTTTTGATCCCTAATAAGTCTCCAGTTGTAGGCATTGTATTGCACTTTGACTGTCCTAAAGGATCCAGATTTCTCTAGACAAATGTCTCTCTATAACACAATTCAGAGCCATGTCGATGGCAGTCAATTCAGACCTAAAAATAGATCATTAATCTGTATTTGTACATTTGAGAAATATCTCTACTTCAATCTTAATAAATGGCCCACTTTTGGTGAATCCCCTATTCTGAGCAGCCTCAACAAGAAAACAGAGTCTCAACAGAGTCTCTGATACCGAACGGGAGATAAATTGAGCTTGCATTGCACCCTGGAAAAGCCTCCCTATTTGTGTGAGATTATTTAATCTCTTTTCCTTCAACTGTGATCATCATGGTGATGTTATGCAGGCAACCATCCTTTGCATTTCTATTTTTTTTTCTTTGAGATTAGAATCCCCTTGTAAATAGCCGTATTTATTTACTCAAGAAATAAAAGTGAATTCCAATTCTATATAAGTCTGTGATCCTTCTTTGTGCTACTTCTTCAAATACGAACATTGAAGGCATCCCAAGGGGTTTAAAGATGATTTTTAAAAGAAACATAAGAAGAGACATAATGGACACCTGAAAATAATAAACTGCAATTTCACTCACACACTCACTGAAAAAAGTTTGTCATTCTTGTCCTAGGGAGTAACGTTTAAAGCCTATGGGTGCTTTCATAATAAAATGGTCAACAAATATCTGCTGTTTGGCACAGGGTATCTGTCAAAATACAATTTTTCAAATCCATGACTTTTCATGACTTTCCCTGATTTAGCAGATCATTTTCCATGACTTTAAAAAGCTTTCGTTAAAGTACATACAAATAAAACTTCTGATGTACATACAAATAAAATATATGCTTTTACCGAAATGACAGGAATTTTATCATGAAAAAACTATAAACTTACTTTATAAGTGTCAATAAACTCGCATACATAAAAATAAATTGTTGTATCTACATTGTTGTATCTAAGTTTACTCATATAGCAATTTTTCAATCAAAATGTTTCCAATTGAATTCAGGGTACTTTGGTATTATCCAGGTGACCACGAATAATAGCCAAATATAACCCTATAATGTTTATATACAATATCCCAAGAGATAAACTTATATTTTGTGCAAAAATCCTAACTCATTTTTATTAAAAAATAATTATTAATAAAATTTTAATCTACAATTAAAAAAAAACCCAGAATAATATACAATTACCCACCCATTAAGCTTTCTTGCTTTGATTTTCCTTGGTGAACAAATTTTACTTGGCAATAGGGTCAATAGGATAATACATAAATACCAAACTCGGTAACTTCAGCCAAATGACAAGTAAAAATAGAATTAAACAATTCAATGCTTTTTTTTTTTAATTGGTAGTTTAGCGGATCCATGACTTTTACTCATTTTACTTGAAAAATCAAGACTTTCCATGACAAAATTAATCCATTGTCTAAATCCATGATTTTCCATGACTTACCAGGTACGTAGAAACCATGTTGGTAGTAGTGAATGTTATAAGAGCAAGTGCTCCCACATTGGAAATAATAACAAACTAGTGCTAGAACCAGAGTAAATAAACTAAATATAGAAACAAAAGTATTAAAAATAAACTGTTTCAATTTTACCTTTTCATTTTGTAAACTGGTAACAGATGCTCTCAAGCTCTTGATTTCATTTTCCAGGGATAAACATTTTTCATTCACTTGAGAATTTACCTTTGTAGAAATTATAAATACTGGTGATAAACAAATTTATTTTTTCATTAACTCTAAATAAAAAAATATTGAAAAGGGTCTTTTGAAAATTTTAATAAAAAAGTATTACAGAATAAAAAGCTTTTCATATTTAAGAAATTCCTTACTTCTTTTAAGTTCTCTAACGTTGCACTAAGCTCAGATTCTTTTAACTGGCTAGTTAATAACTCCTCATTTAAAGATGATATTTTGTCACAAAATTCAACTTTCGCAGCTTCACTCTCTCTCACGACACTTTCCAGACATTTAAGTTTTTCAGCAGTTTCCTACAAAGAAAATAAATCATTTTACTCATTATCTACTAGTAAAACTATGGTATAATAAATTTCTTATTACCAAAAGGGAAGACTTTGATAAAAGAAATATTTAGAAATACTTTATTTTATACACATTTCTACTATAACAATATTTTGAAAACAAAGTTTCATATTTAAGGTTTTTTTTTTTTTTTAATTTGCATTTTTTAAGTAATGTACCTCAGAATTTTTTTGTAATCTCTTGCATTCTGCTTCTATTTCTGATTTTTGCTTTCTTTCACTTTCAAGAGCTTCACATAATTCTTTATGAGACTTTTCTAGCTCAGCCAAGCTTTGTTCTTTATTTACAATATCATTTTGAACTAGAGTCAACTTTTCTGCTAGATCTGAAATATATTTTTCTTGATTTCTTTTAGCAGTTTGAAGTTTCTCCACAACTTCAGTATGAGATGTTCTTTCCTGTAATAAACAGAAATGGATAACACTATAATTTTATGTTATTCCTTATTTAAAAACTTCAAATTTTTCAGCATGGATAATTTACAGCATCCAACTACAGATTCTGAAATTTTTCTAGAAACAAGGACTTTGATTAAGCTACCAAAATAAGATGAAAGCATATCAGCATATAATTATTTATTTGGGAACAAAAAAAAAAAAAAAAAAAAAAAAAAAAAAAAAAAAAAATGTACCCCTCATTTCTTTTATTGAAAAAAAAAAAAAAAAAAAGAAAAATTTTTGCCTTTAAAATTAATTTTACAGATACATCTACTTCAATCTGTCAGTTTTAAAGGTATATTATTTATATAAATGTTGCAAATATTTTAAGACTTAATTTAATACTTAAAACATTTATAAAGAGTTTAAAGTTTAATGATCATGTTTTAATTAGAAATTTTGGCTGTAACAAAATTATATTTCAATATATTAATTAGATTTTTAATAAAATACTTATATACATTTTCCAAACCTCTAAAACTCATATAAACATAGCTTTATACAAAATGTTTTAAAAGCTTGAACTTTTTATTGAAATTCAAAGAAAAAAAATATTTTACCATCATTGTTTTCAAAAGCAGTACTTATTATAAGACAAAAAATTTAAATGCAACAATTGTTTCAAGGTTCAGACTCTTTCCTCAGAAAAAAAATTAAGCACTTTTTAAGCACCTTAATTTTCATTGTACTATGATCGACCTACAGCTAAAGCTTAAAAATTGAAGCTTTTCATGAGCTTTATGACTTGTAAAATGATATTGAATAATATACATAGATCAACTTAATAATTTTATTAAACACAATTGTTAATATCTCATACTTTATGTTAAGACATCTTTCTTTGCAAACATAAATTTTAGAACAGCAGTAGTCCTTATTGATCAAATGTCCCCCCCCCTCCCTAAAAAAATCTGAAATATTTGTAAAGATAAGAAAGTACTATATGTGGTGGAAGATCAACAAATTTCACATCATAGCAACAGGATTTTTAGAGCAACATAGATGTAAAATAAGATAAAAAAAAAAGTACTTTTGTATTATAAACAGGTAAATATATTCACACACACAGGGAGAGAGAGAGAAAAGAAGATGCAGTATCTACACTATAAAAGTTTTAATTATGATATACTCAAAACAAGATTTAAGAAATTATCAATGCTATTTTAAAAATGTAACTGAAGACCTATTTCCATTCATAATAGATGATGAGAACCAAAATATATAGGAAGGGGAAAAAATAAGAGGATATATCTAATTTTGAAGTTCATTTTTCTTTTCTTCTATACATTTATTTAATTGGTCTAAGTCTTCTTTCTTATCTTCAGCTTTGTTGAATCGATTGACGATTAATTACCAAGGGAAATAAAAATCCAGCAACCAATATTTGGGGAAAAGTAAGCACTTTTTGAGCACTCGGAAAAAATTATAAATTTTAAGGCTATGAAAAGAAAATTAAGCACTTTTTAAGGACTTATTAGGGACCTTAAAAATAGATCTACAAAATAAGCACTTTTTAAGGATTTTACGCACCCAGCCGAACTATGTGTTTAGTATTGTTCACATTTGAATCTAAAAAAGGCTTAGCAGTTTAATTAGCAAAACTAAGAAATGAATTAAAATATATGAAATCAGAAATTGGCATAATTGCATCACTTCTTAACATAAAGCAAATTTATTTCTGTCATTTTTAGTTCAACAGATACATTTACAGCTGTGACAAACAGATAAGTTTTACCCAATGACGTTTATTCACACACATCATAAAGCTTTCAAGCGACAAAATTTTACAGATTTATTACCATACATTTTATTCAACATTTGAAAACTTTTTTTTTTTCTTGCAACCTGTTATACTAGAATAAACTTTTTATGTGATAATTAAATGACACTGTAGACAACATATTTTTGCTTTTTACATACTAGAAGCAATTAATGAAAAAAACTTTTAAAATAATCTAAATTCATAAAAGTAGAATGTTTAACATACCATCTTCCACTCTTTAAGTGAATTTTCTAACGACGAGCTCTTCTCATCATATAACTTTGTCAGATTAGTAAACTCTTTTTCTAAATTTTGTAAACGTGCCTGGTCAGCTCCATGAGCAGCCGACAAATTAGCAATCTAGAACAAAGAAAGAACAAAGAAAAAAAAATCATTCATCACTTTTCTCTTTTTTGCAGAAAGAGGAAAATAGAGATTATGCAGAAAGCTATTTTTTAATTAATTATTTAACATATTTTTATTTATAAATGCATCTTATATACATTTATAAAAATGCATGAAGTAAATAATTATCAACAGGTAAAATACATAACTATAAATTTAAGATAGAACTGAACAGTTATACATAAATATTTATTTGCATGCATCAAACGCATCAAAGGTGGTGATGCAACTGGACCATATGGGACGAGCCCATCAATCCAGAGATTTCTGTCAGTAAGCACAAAAATGACAACAAGCGAAAAATAAACACATAGAAGAGTGGATTTGTGAGTTCATAACACAAAACTAGAGAGTAGAGAGTTTAGGGATAGAAAAACATAAAATATTTTTGTGGCCACTGACATCCATAAAAAAAAAGCTGAAAAAGTAGAATAATAGTGAACAAGATCGAAAAAATTAAAAAGTTTTGGAAAAAATAAAAATATGTGTTTTAAAAATAAATAAGTTGTATTAAAAATCCAAAAAGGGCCTAAATAATAATTTTTAAACATAAACATAATTTTTATTAAATTAGATTTAGTTTTATAAATTTTTTTTTATTGAATAATAATGATCAGAAATGATAAAGTTAAAAATTTTGAAAAAATATTTGCATGCTTATGTGTGTATATGTATATATGTACAACCAGTAAAATTTATTCTTCCGTGATCACACAGAAAGTCATAGCCCACAGATTTTAGTTGCAAGGGTTGGCAACATAATTCTAATGCAGTCATGTCATGGAGGGCAACTCACTGAAACACAAAACTAAACTGAATTTTATCGCTTATTTTCATCTCAAAGTTGAAAAACTAACAGATACAATTGAAGCAGACAACTACCATACATCTGATTATCGGCAAAACTGCCATTTTGAAAGCGAGAAATCACATGGATAATTTCATATGAGAGTGATACAAGTCAGGGTTTCTTGTTAAAACATTTGAGGTGGAAAATTACATGCAATAGCATAAAGATTACAAGAATTTGCATCTCTTCCTGTGAGAATTGACAACAGGGTTAGGAAGGGCCTCACATAGCAGTTATTAATCCAGACTTTAGTTTTTAGAAATGTGGAAGAAATACAGTCTCAATGAATCACGTCCTTGATTTTATTGGGAGAAACTTTAGGTGCAATAATTTTTTGTATATTACATGTATATTTAAATTTATATTTTTTTGTATATTTAAATGTGTGTGTATGTGTACATGCCTGCCTGAGTATACACAAATTCATAAATATGCATACATATAAATACATGTATACAAGCAAGAAATTATATTTACATATTAATATGTATAAAAGTATATAAATTGTGTCTGTATTTGTGTATCTAATGATATTATATTGTGTGTATGGATATATGTAATGTTAGTGTGTATATTTTTTCTGTTTATTGTTCTCCTAGTGAGGATATAGATAATAATTTAATTATTTTAGAAGATTTGATTTGTAAATATTTAGATAAGCCTATTTTTATATTTGGTGATTTTAATGCTAAGTCTTTGCTCTGGGGTCTTCATCCCCTTGATTCTAGGGGAAGTAAACTAATTGAAGTAATTGTTAGAAAAAATTTAAAAATACATAATAATTTTGATTCGATTCCAACTTATCAATCTAGCAGAGGGGTAAGTTGGATAGATTTATTTCTTAGTTTAAATATTTTTAATTTTGATATCACTTTTAATGTTGTTGACAGAATTTCTGCTAGCGATCACAATTTAATTGAGGAGGTTGTTCTTTGTCATAATATTGTGGAAGATAGAAAGTCAAAAATTAATTTAAAGAGGATTAATTGGTTAGAATTGAAAATAGATATTAATAAAAAATTAGGTCATATTAATTTAGAAAATATTAATAAGAGTGATATAGATATTTTTATTAATAAGGTACAAATAAATTTTTTGGAAATTATTAAGAATAATGAACGAAAAAAATTAAATAAACAGAAAATTAATGCCCCTTGGTGGAATGACAGTTTAAAAATACTTAGAAGCAAGGTTAGAGCCAGGAGGCAAAAGTATCAAAATGAAAAGGATGTTGATAGTCGTTTGCATTTACGCATTGAGTATAAAAGATGTTTAGCTCAATATAAAAAACAAATTTTGAAAACTAAAAGAGATTGTTTCAAAAATTTTGTCACTTATAATTTAAATTCCGGTAATTATCATGACATTATGCATTATGTTAATTATAACAGACCTATTGCTCAGAAGGCTGTATTTAATTTGAATGGTGAAATAATCACTGATTATAATATTATTATACAATTTATTGTGGATTACCATTTCTGTTTTAAGGGTGACAATTTTGTTTATAATTTTGATTGTAATTTTGATTATGTTCCGGTTAGTAGTGCTGAAATAGAAAATATTTTTACTAATATGGCTAATAATAAAGCTCCTGGATATGACTGTATTGTTAAGGAATTATATTTTGAATTGTTTATTGCAAATAGAAATTTATTTATTGATTTATTTAATATATGTTTGTATTTTGGTTATTTTCCAGATATTTGGAAAAAAGCTATAGTAAAATTATGTATTAAGCCGGATCGGGTTGCCTTTTTACCGGAGGCATATCGCCCGATTAGTTTGCTCCCTGTTTGGGGAAAGGTTTTTGATAAAATTTTATGTGCTAGATTAGATTTTTATCTTGAAAGTTTTGTTTATAACCCTTGGCAGTTTGGTTTTCGGAAAGGAAGGTCGACTTTCCAAGCTTTAGATAGTGTTTTACAGTTCATTGATATTTCAAATGACTTGAATTATTATTCCGCCATGTTTTTATTGGATATTAAGGGGGCCTTCAATAATATTAATTGGTGTTTTTTAAAAAATAAAATTATTTTGTTAGATATTCCAAGTTATTTAAAATCATATTTAATTTCTTTTATTTCTAATAGATTGGTTATTTGCAATGGTTATTTAAAAAATTAAGATTGTGGGGTTCCTCAGGGTTCTAGTTTAGAACCCAAACTTTGGCTTTTGGCTATTAACGAAATTCTTGGGGAAGGGGGTGACTTTAGAATTCAGGCGTTTGCTGATGACATTTGTATTTTAGTTAGATACAGGGCGATTAGAAATTTAAAAAATATTGTTGATCCTTTATTGAATAAAATTAATAGTTGGGCTCAAAATTGTAAGTTGGAATTTAGTAGTGATAAATGCGTGTATACCATTTTTAAAAAATGTAAAGGTGTTCATCCTTATTCTGTTATCAGAATTGGGGATATTAAAATTAATTTTGTTAAAGAAATTAAGTTTTTGGGTACAGTCTTGAACTATAAATTTACGTGGACCAGCCATATTCATTATCTTAAAGAAAAAATTATTAATCAGCTTGTTCGGATTAATGCTATTTCTAGAGTAAAATGGGGATTAAAGCCTAATAAGATCAAAACTATAAATTATCATATTTTCGAAAAACAATTAACTTACAATGCTCAAATTTGGTATAAAAATACTGTTAAAATTAATAAATTACTTAACTCTATTCAACGTTTAATTTTAATTAGCATTACTAAAGCTTATAGTACTGTATTCACTGCCGCATTACAGGTGTTGGCAGGGGTTATTCCCCTGGATATTACTTGTTTGGTTAATCAATATTATTATAATTTGAAATTTAAAAAAGTCGGTATAAATTTAAATGAAGATATAATTCAATTTGAAGATGTAGATTGGGATGTTATTTCTGTTTTTCCTCCATGGAATACGTTTTGTATTCATTGGAGTAGGTCGGATAATCAGAATAGAGATATTATGATATATACTGATGGTTCCAAGCTGAATGGGCGTCTTGGTTTTGCTTTTTTGGTTGTTATGAAGGATAAAATTGTACATAAAGAATTATATAATATGGGGAACACTGGTACTGTTTTTCAGTCTGAACTTTTAGCTATTTCTAAAGCAGTAGATTTTTCAATAAAAAATAATTTTATTAAGGTATATATTAGAACTGATTCACTTTCGGCTCTTCAAGCATTACATAGGGAAAGCAGTAATGCGTTGGTCACCAGTATTAGGAAAAAAATAAATAATAGTAATGTTACATTTGATTTATCATGAGTTAAAGCCCATGTAGGGGAATTTTATAATGAAACGGTTGACATATTGGTCAAAGAGGCTACTCAAAAAACAAATATTGATTTCATAGTTGGTATGTCAATTAACAATTGAAAAGAAAATTATTTGATTATACACTCAATTTATGGCAACAAAGGTGGGATGATGAAGATGTAGGCAGGAGAGTTTATTTGTTTTTCCCCAAAGTCAGTATAAAAAGACTGGAAGGGAATTTTTACTTGAATCAAATTTTTTCTGGGCATGGGGCTTTTCCCATTCACCAGGCCAGATTTTTCAATAAACCTACGTTATGTTGGTGCCAAAAGGATGTTGGTACGATTGATCATATAATTTATTGTTGTGAATTGGTAAATGATATAAGAATACGTTATTTTCCTATAAATTTCATTAATGTTGATATAATTAATCTTTGTAATTCTCCCAAGTCTCGTTCTGGTTTGTGTGCTATTATGGAATATTTTGTTGAAAAATCTGTGGATTGAAAATGTAATTTTGCTTTATGTTATTCTAATGTTTTCTTTAAATTGTTTAAAATTGTTTATTGCTGTAATGTTGTTTATTGTTTTCTTGGTTCTGGCTTTGCTGTTCTTGTAATGTTTGTACTGTTTTGGGTATGTGTTTAATTAGAATTATGTAAATTTTGGTACATTAGATTATTATTGTTTTGTAATTGAATAATATTGAATAATATTTGTTAAAAAATGTGTAACTTCATGGTTGTAATAAATGGTTGGCAAAAAGAAAAAAGGTGAGAATAAGAATTTAGAAATACTGGAAAGGAAGTTTTTTTTTCGGTGGTTTTGCTTTAGGTTAGGATTTAGAAATTTGAATATGTAATTGGTTATATTAGTTTGGTTTTGGTATTACTATCTTGATGACAAGGATTCACTTCCCGTATGGCGTAAGCTGGGTTGGGGGACGAAGTAACTTACATATTAATATGAGTGTGTGCATACAAATGACTGCATTTAGTTTTATCTTTTGAAAAATATTAATATTTCTATTTTGGTACAGGTCTAATATAGTCATATTACCTGAAGATTTAAGTCTTTGCTTAAGGCATCTTTTTCAGCATTTGTTTCTTTGAGTTTACCCTCAATTTGGCTTAAGTCATTTTCTAACTCGGCACATTTTTCATTTGAATCCCGCAAGTCAATCTGAACCTACAATAATTAAAAACATACCTCAATGCAATTCCAAAGCATAACCATATTAAAAATGAAACACTAGTATTGTTGTAATACTTAAAAAGCTACAGAAATATTTATTTAAAAAAATTTTTTTAGTGTTTTAAAAGACTAGTGGAGATGAATTTAAAATATAAATTTAAAATATACTTTTGACTAAAAGTAGCTTGAAAATAAATCGAGTAATGGTAATAACAATAAATGTTAATGAGGAGGAAAACATTGTAATAAAGACCCTTTTCAAAGACGATCTCATTTCGTTGAGTTTGGCTTCATTTTCTGCAGCTGCCTTAAGGTGCAGAGCTTGTTCGTTAAGAAATTGTTGCTGAAAACGTTCCTAAAGGAAAGAATAATCACATTAATATTTACAATATTAGGATTAAAATAAATATATCCTAAGAGGTTAAAAAAATACTTTAAACAAATTACATTCTCTTCTTTTAAGCGTAACATAGCTGCACTGGCACCTTGTCCTTGAGCTATCTGAAATAATACATTAAATAACATTTTTCATCAGGTTGAATAACATTGTATTTCATAAAAAATTAACCACTTATTAAAATTTTAGTTTAACAAGGAAAAAAGAATGACAAGAAAATAAAATTTTACTTCAGAAATGAGTTTTGCTTTTTCTCCTTTGATCTGTTCCATTTCCTTCTTCATTTTATCTAATTCATCTCTTATTTTAGTCACAAGTGAATCTCTAAAATATAATGTTGCCATCAAACACACACACACACACAAATAAAAAAACTACAATTCATTCATACAAATAATCATTTCATATTGTATAGCTACAAAAAGTTTTCTTATATTTAAGACACCATAGCCTCAGCATGGAAATCTTCCAATTTTTTTTTAAATAAAAAGCGTAATTATCTTCATCTTTCATATAATTTCAATAATTACAGGCTTGCAACTGCTGAGATACTTTCAAAAAGGTGAGAAAAGTGTCAAATAATACAGAATAAGTGAATAAACACTGAAAAAAAAAAAGCGATTTTTTTCCTCCACTTGATTACAGATGCTATTATTAAGATTTTTCTATTTATTTTAACTCTAAATCAAATGATTCATGTAAGACATAATTTTAGCGTCAAATACAAAAAATGTTAAAAATTTTTGTTTAACATTTTCTCAACATTGCTTTTTATTAAAGAAAATCTATAAATTAGATTTGAATACATACAATACATTAATTTTAAAATCACAATTTTCTTCATATATTAATGATAGCTAGATTAGAGTATCTAAACAAAAATTGTGAAGAAAAAAGAGAAATGTGTGCTTTGAAGTAAATTACTTTAATGTATTAAATGTACATTTCAGTACAAATGTAGAGTTCAGGAACTTCTTTACGACTTTTTGAAATCACTAAATTCTGAAAACCGTATGACTAATTACATTTTAATACGAAAATTAAGATTAGAGCATCACATTTTAGATCTTTTATTAAAATATTTTGTTATTAATTCAGAATTTCTTTTTTTCAACAACAGACTTTTGCTGTGATACACCAAGAAAAAAGTGACTAAAAGTGACTGTTTATTTAAAAAAGTGACTAAAAGTGATCAATTGTAAAAAAAGTGACGGAATTGCAAGCCTGTGATTATTAAGAAATCCCAACTCATTCTATACACAATCTAACTTTCAAAATAGCTCTTGGCTGTTTGGTAATTGGAAATCAAAAGAGAACAGCTCTTTTCAAATGAAAAACTGGGACATCCTATATTTTTCTATTAGTTTACAAAGCTCCTGTTCAGTTCACTAACTTTTCATTGTATAAAGATGTTGTAATCTAAGCAATAAAAATATTTTAAAGTATCTGTACTGTATTGACAACTCTAATAAATACTTTTAAAATTAGCATTTAATAATGGAACAATCTAATGCAATTTGTCTAAAAGATAGAAGAGCGAAACAAATAGCAATTCTGTAAAATGAAAATGTTAATAAAATATCAGATTTTCAAAGAGGTTTTTATACTTGCAGGATTCTAACTAATTGATTTCCTAAATAAGGCTTTTGTAACCTTCAATTAATACTGAAAATAAACATTGTGTATTTGTGCTTTTAGAAAAACATTTTCTTCATTATTTATTCTAAAGCCACTACAGAAAAAGACTCTGTAAAGAACTAATTAGATTAAAATAACTAATATTAAGCTGCAAATAAATTCATAGCTGCTAAAATACCAACTCTGAAAATCTTAGAATGCAAGCTAAAAATCTAGGCAGATAATGCATTCAAAAGCTTATAAATAAAATACTTTATATTTTGAAAAATAAAAGAAATATCAATGAAGAATTTTAAAATAATAATTAAATTAAATTAACAAAATATAAAATAAATAAAGTTAATAATAAAGCTTTTTGTCAAGAGTTTTTTATTGCAGTGCTTACATATTGCTTTAGCTATTAATATATCTTCTAAATTTTTATCGAGGATGAAAATTCTAAATTCAGTTGTCTTACATACTCTATTGAATATCCTCCCTCATTTTGCACTGCTAGAATATACAGTACAACTTTTAAAATTTTGTTGTATTTTAAAAGTTAATCTGACTGTAAACCTTGTGATAGCAGTAGACGATATTTCTATGGTGCAGAGAAAATTAATTATGTCATGCATTGTGAACAGAGAATGTTTGTGTGTATGCAACTGCCTCTCCTCACATTTTATTTCCCTGTATTTATTTATTTATTTATCTATGTATTTATTTTACAGAATTTTCCACCAGAATTTTTATTTATTTATTTTAAATTAACTTAAAACTATATGCAGGGTATCTGCCAAAATAAAATTTTTCAAATCCATGACTTTTCCTGACTTTCCCTGATTTAGCAGATCATTTTCCATGACTTTAAAAAGCTTTCGTTAAAAGTATATATGAATAAAACTTCTGATGTACATACATATAAAATATATGCTTTTAGAGAAATTATGGGAATTTTATCATAAAAAAACTATAAACTTACTTTATAAGTGTTAATAAACTCACATAAAAATAAATTGTTGTATCTACATACATAAGTTTAATCATATAGCAATTTTTCAATCAAAATGTTTCCAATTTGAATTCAGGGTACTTTGGTATGATCCAGGTGACCACGAATAACAGCCATATATAACCCTATAATGTTTATATATAATATCTCTAGAGATAAACTTATATTTTGTGCAAAAATCTTAACTAATTTTTATTAAAAAATAATTATTACTATATTAATAAAATTTTAATCTACAACTTAAGAAAAAAAAAAACCAGAATAATATCCATTTACCCACCCATTAAGCTTTCTTGCTTTGAGTTTCCTTGGTGAACCAATTTTACTTGGCAATAGGGTCAATAGGATAATACATAAATACCAAACTCGGTAACTTCAGCCAAATGACAAGTAAAAATAGAATTAAACAATTCAATGCATTTTTTTTAATTGGTAGTTTAGCGGATCCATGACTTTTACTCATTTTGCTTGAAAAATCAAGACTTTCCATGACAAAATTAATCCATTGTCTAAATCCATAATTTTTCATGACTTTCCAGGTGCGTGGAAACCATGTATATGGTATTTACATGCAAACATCATACAATCTCACATGTCATCCAAATCCATAAAATATATAGTTAAAGCATACAAGGCCGGTTTGTAAATTAAATGCTCGTTGTACCAATTTTAATACTTTAAAATTAACCTAACCTTCCCATAAGAGTTCTAATTTAAAATCTAAAACTTTCCTGAGAAAAATTATTTAAGAAAAAAGTAACACTAAAGATTTTAAATTCAAATCCATATTAGTAATGACTAGGATAGACTTTTAGTTTTTGTTGGGTATAGCACCTTTAAGCAATAATAATTCCACATATCTTGACAAACACACACGGATTTCAATTTCATATAAACAAAATTAATTTAAACCTCAAGAAACATTTTAATGAGCAGATGATAAGAGATAAAATTTATTTTGTATTGACTGTAAATTATACAAAATAAAAAATTATTAACAAAGATAAATATAAAACTTTTCATAAACTACCTCTCATTTTTTTTAAAGACAATTAGTCAATACTACAAACTATGGGTCCAAACAGAAAAAAAAAATTAACTATAAAAATAAGAAACCAAACATGCTTACATACTTTTCAGAAGACTGCCGTAGCAATTCTTCAACAGAATTCTGTTTTTCTGTTAGTGAAGCTTTAATTTCATCATAGTTTTCAAACTAAGTGGAACACATTATGTTAAAAAACAAATCAAATACAAGTTTTTAATATATTATATAACATTTAAGCCTTATGTATGTAATTTAAATAGAAAGGAACTCAAAATTTATATATAACAAGAAAAATTTAAAACATAAAAACTCTACCATTTAGCAAAAGAATTTTAGGTAAAATCTTTTAAAACAAAAGAAATTGTAAATATAGAAAATTCAAAGTGATTCTTTTGATAAGAGTTCAAGAAAAATCCAGTCTCAATCTATATAATTTGATTAAAATTATGAAGCATAAGCAAAACACTGGAAGCACTAAAATATCAGCCCATATCAAAAATTATAATATCAAGCTACATCTCCTTAAATAATATCCCTAAATATCATTTTTTAAATTTAGCAATGTTCAACACAGAATTATTTTGCTACAAGGTTGGAAAAACATCATGATTTTTTTAAAAAAATCAAAAAAATCAGATTTATTTGATTTTTTTTCTGAATACTAATTTTAATTGTTATGTTTTTTGCAATATACATAGAATAGTTTGTTATAAGAAGTAACATCTTATCTATCTAGTATATTCTACACACTGATTACCTAAAATTAAATACATAATTTTTAATCTAAATACATTTCATTATTTTGTAATTGCATGGAGCAAACTAAATAAGAAGTAAATTTAAAGAACAAATTAAGTATTCACTTAATGCCAATTATTTATTTAAAAAAAAACAAAAATCACAATTATTTCAATGTTTTTAAGCTACGAATTATGGATTTAGCTGTTTCAATAAAAACATTAGTTTCGATGCTGTATCCACTCTTAATTTGTTACGAATGTTAGAATGAACAATACCAAAAGAAGAAAACTATTCTTTCTATATGTAGCAGATGATGCCACAGCTGTTGTTATTTGGTAGATAAACTGTATTTCAAGTTTTGTAATAGTCTCTTTACATCCCATTACATAAAATGAATTCCACCTGTCATAATCCATCATTGTACTACCCCTACTACATGCTTTCTGATAACAACCCCTAAATTCTTAGAAAGCACATGCTATCTATTTACACTTATATACTTATTGGTATTTCTGTGCTGACTGATTCCCAATTCTCCTGTCTTTGGAATATGGAATTTAAGAGAAGTGAAAAAAAAAAGAGATTTAAATCAATGATTTAAAAAAAAATCAACTGATTTAAATCATGCCAACCCTGTTTTGCTATGCATTTCCTATTCATTCACTTCTGTAAATAATGCTTTTTTTATTGGTTTAGAAGCTTTATGTTTCAAATTTGTATTACCTGGCATTTTCCCTCAAAATAAAAATCTACAGTAGTCCAGTTCTATTTTGCTTGTCTCCAAATAATTATTATAATTGCAGTTAGTCATAGTACTCATTAAGATGGTTAGTTGGTTAGTTGAATAAAGTTTTATGGCACTGATTCCTCGTGGGACATATTGTGCCAAACAAATAGTTAAACTTTAAAAATACAACATCGGACCAAAAGAGCTATAAAAGGATAATAGAAGATAAAAGCAAACATGTCAAAAAAACAAAACCAGTGTAGAAAATACACATAAAACCAAAAGTAAAGAAAATAGAAATGAGGCATAAAATTCAGATGTGAGGGTAAAAACCAATGTCTTTTAAAAACATGAAGAGCTTAGGATGAGGCGAATTATTTAAAATATCTTTCATATCAATAGATGATGAATTAAAATAATGAAAATGATGTTTTATAAACCGAGTTACTCATTAAGAAGAAAAGGCAGAATGGATTAATATCTATTCACACTCAGCTAATGTAGTATTATGCGTTTCGCTGAATGTCATGAGATATTCAATGACAGAAAATTATTTTTATGAATATCAATAGATATTAGTGAATACTATTAAAATATCACTTTTTATGACATCACAACAACATTTTGCAAAAAGAATTTTAAAAACAGTAGTTTTTGTAAAAAAAAAAAAAAAAAAAGAAAATTTATAAAAATTTCAATTTTTTGAATAACATTTCTCTTATAAGCAATATGAAAACCTCTTCTTAAAATTTCAAAATTTCATTTTGTCAGTCAATATTAGGAAATGACCAACATTCAAAATATTAACCAACATTTGTACATTGCGGACCAATATGTTTGTGCTACCTGGAAAGAAGAAGCATTGCAAAAATGGTATTTACTTTTTCAGTCTTCTCACTCCCCATATCTAATCAAATAAGAAAATTTTAATTTCTGGAGCATTCTGAAGAATTTAATGATGGCAGTATTTGTTTCCAGTCTAAGAACTAGAACGTTTATGTAGCTTTTATTTATTTTAAATTTAGGCCATTTTATCATTATTAAGAAAATAAAGTTTAAAAAATAAAATACAATAGTATGCAAAACACTAGGTATGAAGTAATAAATTATTGAAAGTTAAAAAGAAGTTTTACTTTTTCTAATGCAATTTGGAGTTTTTGATTCTCTCTTTCTTTTAGATCAAGGTTCTGCTTCAGACTTGACATGGAAAGGGACATTTCCGATATTTTTTTCTGCAAGCTTTCAGAAAATAATAAGAAACATTTTCAGAATTTCAAGAGCATATTTTTAAAAAATCTCTTTCCCAACAAATTACCTCTCAATTTCTTCCTTCTTGGGGCAAGTTCTAATAAAGCTTTCTAATTGTTCCTTTTCAGCTTTTAACCTGAAAATAGTTTATGACAGCTTTTGTAAATATATATATATATATATATATATATATATATATATACATACATATCAGTGGCGTGCAGTCCATATGTGCAGGGTGTGCACTGCACACCCTAGCAAAATTATGAGAGACAATATTTTTCTGCACCTATGTCTACCTATCTTTGTATGGTATATAATACATATTATTTATAATATATTCAAATATTATGTTGATTTGCTTGCTTGTATTCTCGCAGTGCGTGCGGTACTTGGTGCTGCATCACGTAGCACGTAGCACACCATGCAAACAAACATAAGAAATTTTTATGTGTACGCACGAATAGAAAATCATGCTTTATATGTATGGGCTACTGGAGAAGCACAGCAAACTATAGCACTGAGGCAAGTGCAGCTATTTTTCCTGCACTTGGCATTCAGTATCATCGGAAGGTACAGTTTATTAAGCGTTGTATTAGAACGGGGACTTTGGTTTTTTAACTGATTAACTGGCCATACGATTTTGCAGATGGTTAATGTTTAAATTTATATATAAAATTTTGTTTTCATGGAAATATAAAGGAAGTATTTCATCAATATAAAGTGAAATGTTTTAGTGTGGTAAATTAATTTCGGTGATGTATTCTATTTATTGAAATAATTAGCTGAAAAACAATGTTGTTTTGTTTTAAAGAAACAAATTTTAACAGAACAGTCCAAATTTTACCCTTTACTGTGTCTTACAGACAGTATATAAGTTATATCTGTAACACCATATCCCTGATTTTGTTTTTAAAAATTGTCAAGATGTTTTTTGCAGAATATAAGATTTCCAAATGTTAAAAACAATTAATAAATATAATTTAATCCACTGAATGAACGAGAAACAGTTCGTTCTATTGTGCCAGCGTGCAGTGAAATCCTCTGCATGTGGACTAGACTTTCGGTTTGTCGGCACCTATGAGCATCCTGATGAGGCACCGCAGCGGCAGGCGTCGTGTGGTGCTATGTTTGCTGAAAATATAAATTTTTTGAGGAAATATAAGCTTTTCATTATTTTATTAGTAATACGAATAGACGTATGGATTTTGTGTACAAATGAATAATAAACGTTAAAGAAGTGTTTAATGTACATTTTTATGGTTTTATTGTCATTGTTGTTGATTTCTGCACACCCTGCATGAACACCTACCGCACGCCACTGATATATATATACAAGACAATTACTTCTTTTATCTAAAATAGATATTAGACTTCAGTTATCTTCAATAAAAATAAATTGGATTTATAAATTATTTCAACAGAAATTAACTTTGAAATTTTTCTTCATAATGAAAAGGGTAGCATCTGTAGGCAAGGAAAAATTATCAACTCTAATTAGTAAATATTGAAAAAAGATAGTTACTTGGAACATGTGTCTTGTAAAATATTATACTGTTTTTGTAAAAGATCTTTTTCAGCTTCTTTTTGTAGAGCCAACTCATTCATCTTTTCTTGTGCAGTATTGATTCCTTTTTTTAATTCAATAACATCGTCCATTTCAGGTCTAAACAAATGGGAAAACATGTGGACTGCAATTAGGAAAAGGTATAAGGATGCATACAAACGCTGTATATTTTAAAAACAACCATCCAACAACTATTTTATACAAGAAAAACTCATATCAGTTAACTTTAAACCATAATTGAAAAATGTCAAATTTCAAACAGAATTTGGTAAAGTTATATTTATTTGTTGAATTTCATAAATGAAATAAAAAGAAATTTATCAAGTACTAAGCCAAAAGCATTTCCTCTTAGGAAGACACCTTTAAAAATTACATAATCTTTTAAACTACATTAAAAATATATTCATGATTTTCCCCATTTAATTTTTTATTTAAGACAATTATAAAATATAAGGCATAACAAAGCTTATCTAAAGATAAATTTATGATAGCAGGAATGTTTATAAGAAAAATATCAAAATATATACATTACAAAAAATTTGGACCACAGAAATATTTTTTCTTGCATAAATGAAGAGTAAACATCAATAGGAAAAGACATTTTCATTACTTATCCCTTATATAATAATAGCCTAAGTTATCTGTCCGTCTGTCCTTGAATTTATGAAGCGGAATGGATATAGAGGCATCCATTTCATTCTTGATGCTCTAGGGTTAGCAAAATTCAAATTGAATAAAGTCTATCTTCTCTTGAATTATAGATCCGATTCTAAAATAAATTGGTATAAATAGGCTTCCTATCGCAGCAAACAATACTGCCGGCTTCAAAACTTTCGAATTCCACCCCTTCCCCCTTTTTGAGCATTTAATATCATTGTTTCAAGCCCTATTTTCCCCGGTTAAGAGCAGGCTATTAAATTTATCACTATAAGTAGATGAAAATAACCTTTTTTTTAGCATTATGACGTCATTCCTTTAACCATCTCATTGAATCATTTCTTATTTTAAATTATTTAAATATTGTCTGCATTATTTTCATGTTTTATCCCTGAACTTATTTATTACGTAAATAATTTTTTTTATATTTGAATTAAATAATAGATTAGGTACATATGTGATAATTTTAAATTTGATTATTAATTATTTTTGGTTGCAATGAAAATTTGATCACCGGTATTAACAACAAATTCTTTTCATAAAATTCTAGGAGTCTATTTCGCGGACTAATAAATATCTAGCTTTTAAGTTATATATCTTTAAAAATTAAGAAGTTTGTTCGTTTGTATGATTGTTTTTTATACATAACCACACAGTTTGCAATCGATTCTCTAAATTTTGAACATCCTTCATATATACCCTGAAATAATCATTGTCAATATTAAAACCTCTGCAGTCCCTAATATGACAAGATAAATTAAAGTGGGAAAATAACATGTGGTCAGTAAAGATAGTTAAATTAGTGAGCATGTACCAAATAATTCTCAGCCAAAATCAAACCATTTTATTACCTGCCTCATAGGGTACTTTACGATTCTGGAAAATTAAAAATTTTACTGATCATAAACTAGCATATAGCCCGTCATATGACAGGCTATATGCTAGTTTATGATAGCAAACAACTTAAGCTACCCACAGAAAAAAAGTAGCAAGATAATTATTGCGAAAATATTTTTACATACCTGCCAACTTTAAAAAATTGACATCAGTAAAAATGTGAAACTTTGATTGGTTAGTTGGTTGATGTTTAGTGGTAAAGTAATTGCAATTAATAAAAGTTAATTCTATTTTTTCCTATCCTTGGAAAATCTTGCATTCATTATACATAATAAAACATTAGTAAATTTTTCAATTAAATCCAATTCTAGAAAGCACAAAATTAACTTATTTTAAACTGGATATCTATATGATAAGAGCAGAGAGAAACAATTATTTTAATTGTTAATACTGATTTTGATCATACTTATTGAAATTTAATAAATAAGATTAACTTATTTTAATTTGTAAAGTCCTTTATCTTTTAATTTTATTCCCAACTAAAGGCATCAACATGACATCAAAATACAATATCCAGACAATACCACAGTCAATAGTCAACAGAAGCATGCCAAATGTATAATTATGCCACAGAAGAATATTTATACACCTTTTTATCAGTATGTTATTTCTGCTGAAATTAAAAAGATCTTTTATCTGCCAAAATAAAATTTTTCAAATCCATGACTTTTCATGACTTTCCCTGATTTAGCAGATCATTTTCCATGACTTTGAAAAGCTTTCGTTAAAATATATACGAATAAAACTTCTGATGTACATACAAATAAAATATATGCTTTTAGAGAAATGACAGGAATTTTATCATAAAAAAAACTATAAACTTACTTTATAAGTGTTAACAAACCCACATACATAAAAATAAATTGTTGTATCTATATACCTAAGTTTAATCCTATAGCCATTTTTCAATCAAAATGTTTCCAATTTGAATTCGGGGTACTTTGGTATTATCCGGGTAACCATGAATAATAGACAAATATAACTCTATACTGTTTATATACAATATCCCTAGAGATAAACTTATATTTTGTACAAAAATCTTAACTCCTTTTTATTAAAAATAATTATTATATTAATAAAATTTTAATCTACAATTTAAGAAAAAAACCAGAATAATATACATTTACCCACCCATTAAGCTTTTTCTCTTTGAGTTTCCTTGGTGAACCAATTTTACTTGGCAATAGAGTCAATAGGATAATACGTAAATACCAAACTCAGTCACTTCAGCCAAATGACAAGTAAAAATAGAATTAAACAATTCAATGCATTTTTTTAAATCGGTAGTTTAGCGGATCCCTGACTTTTACCCATTTTACTTGAAAAATCAAGACTTTCCATGACACAATTAATCCATGATTTTCCATGACTTTCCAGGTGCGTGGAAACCATGTTTTAATTTTCTAAAGTTCTCTTTTAATCTACTAAAGGGACTGTTTTTGAAATTTTAAATTTCACTTTCATAGTACAAAAGAATATAAAAATTCTTGGTCTATCTGAAAATCTGTAAAATGAAACCCAAAACCATAAATTTTATAGCTAATCTGCAAAAGTTTGCAGGTATGTTTTTAATGGCTAGAAATGCAGATTCTATAATAAAACACAAAAGGAGAGCACATATATACAATATTTGAACACAGTAAAAATCTAAAAGTAAAGCAATTTAAATAAACATGTAAAAAGATATGTATATCACATAATGCATGCATATTGTGAACTATCTTTGAATTTATATTTACATATTATATAATATTATTGAGTATTATTGAATATATCAAAGCAGTATTTCACTATTGTTATTAGTTGTCATTAACTCTAAACAGTTTTTAAAAAGATAAACAGTTAGAAAGACTTCCAAAATACATAAAAACAAATACTTACCTTTGTTGTATTTCTATTTCTAATTTTGATATTTTTTCCTGACAAATAAAATACAGATAAACAAACATGACTTTCTTTATCATGGGATACATTTTCAAGCATATGTACAGGTAAAATATAAAGGAAATTTATGTAGACATACCTCAAATGCTTTAAGTGCTGTTTCTAGACAAATTTTTTCAGAATTAAGCTCATCAATATTAAGTTTAAGGTCAGCAAGTTCACTAGTCTATCATAAAAGAAAAGTTATATGAATGACTAACATATCCTACTATATTAGATTACTTATAATTATATGCAAGAATTTTTTTTAAAAATATAATTCATATTACCAAAATTCCCCGGCATCTTGCTATGTAAAACAATAGCAATGATTTACTATTAAATTATGTTTTAATTTCTATTCCAATATGCTTTTATATGACTGGAATATTTTATGAACACCATTAAAGTATCCAGTTGAAAACGTCATTTTTTGCCAAAAATCATAAGTTTTTAATTTCTCTGTTGTAAAATTTCAACTTTTAGGCTTCTTAATCTATTTTTGTTTTGTCTCTATAGCATTTTAAAGAAAAGTTACGGCTGTTTAAACATCAGTGATGGCTGTCAAAACAAAACTGAAGTAGCGACTTCGGAACCGGAAGTTGTGAATTTAAAGCCTTTTAAAGAGCATTTTTTGGACAAAATTTTTAAATTTTCATGAAGATTAGTTTAAACTTTTTCCTAGTATTTTTAATAATTACCAACTTGGCAATTAGAAAGTTTTGAAACAAGAAAGTGTGGGGAATTTTAAACATGTATTTTAATTTTTTTAATAGTTAAAGTTGCTTTCATAAACTTCAAATGTGTTTTTCTCAGAACAGTATTTTTAATAAAATGATGAAACTTGAAATGTGATTTATCAAAATGTTCTTAAAATATTTTGTTGAAAATTATTACAAATGCTTTTGATAGTATTGACTAGTGAATGACCTAAAAGCTTTAAATTTGGATAATGTTTAATGATGTTACACTCATAGTTAGATATAAAGATAATGAAAATTCATTAATAATTCAATGTGTATGATTTTGAAGGACCCAAATTTTTTACCAAATGGAAATTCAGCAAAGATTTTAAGTGATTCACTAGTCGAATGTATGAGAAATGTGTTGCATCAAAAAATATTGAAATAATTTAATTTATTAAAAAATTAGACCTTTTGAACCCAATTTTTTTACTAAATTTTCTTTATTTATTAGAAATTTTATAAAAACTTCTCGGGGAATAAATTTTTTAAGTGCAATTCTCTATGATAATATAAAAATAAATCTGAAAATGTAAAAACATGAACTAGTTTCTATGTTTAAAGAAAAAAGTTCTCCGGGCGTAAACGGATACCTTAAAATAAAGATATCAAAATGATAAAGTTGTAAGAAAATTATTATTACAAATGACCAATTTTAAAATGTTTGATTCCATAGTATATTCAATTTGTAAAAAGAGTATTTATATACAATTACGACCAAGCCCATGTTTCAGTTAAAATATTAAACTAGCAACATGAAAGGCACTGAATTAATAACCATAAACATCACTTTTTCAGACTGTTTCTCAGCTTTCTAAATGTTTGTGGATATGGCAAGCTCAAATGTTAAAATGTAAATCTGGGATATACTGAATAGTGAAAAAAATGCCATGGCCCTTTCGCAAAAATACAACATTTTACCAGACAAAAGATAAAAAAAATTGTTTTAATTCTATTTTAAAATCTTTACATTTCCAACAAAATGTAATTGAGATTGTGTCAAATAAAGGCAATATTTATCCAGGTAAAAATAATTTTATTATTTTCCTAAATTTATTAGATTCTTTTTTTTTAAATAATACAGATATTATCATTGATTGTTAACTGTAAATTTTAGCATATTAAGTGGAAGTTAATATTCTTTATGAATTTTAAATGAAATTAGGCTTAACAGAGAAAATGGCACAGGCATGGGGAAGCACTTTTTTCCTTCTTTGAGTGGTCCTGAACAAGTTAATAGATAATGATTTCATGCATTTATAATATACTTAAATGTTAATTGATAACTATTAAAAAAATAAAAAATATAAATCACAAGTGTTGACAAAACTAAGATGTTATAAAAATTTATTTTTTAATAAATTCAAACAACAAACCAGTTTAGCTGCCATTTGTTCAAATCCGTCTCTTTCTTGCTTAAGTTTTTCTATTTCTTGCACTTTTGTTTTTAATTCATTTTCCACTACAATATAAAAAAAATTCTGATTATTACAAATAAAAGTAATTTGTACATTTGATAAGCTCAAAATTGCATTATAGACTAATAACTTGTTTGAAAGGATTTCAACTTGACAATTCAACTCTAATATAGCAACAATTGATACTGTCACTTGTAAAATATAACTATTATTACTCAATAACTGGCTTAAATTAGAATTTTTAAAACTGTATTTTGCAAGACCTGCAGCAAACAAGTTTTCCAAACCTGCATAGTTCATCCAAGGTGATTAAATAAACTCTTCTAATTGACATGGTATCTCTATTGTTAGATTACAATAAATGTCGAATTGACTACATTTATTTTCTTTGTTATTATCCTCCAAACCTTTTAATATTTAGTTTTATTACCATGGTTCTTAATCTTCTTGAAAATTGTGATTATAAGATGATTAAAAAAAAAAGAATTCAATTTTTTATTCATATTTTTCAAATTTAGTTAAATAATAACTTATATAACTAACTTTGTAAACTGTCTTTAACTGTACTAGTCATCATTTGTAATGATCTTTATTTAGTTGCTGTGTGTATTTTAAGTCTTTTGTATGTATTTTATTTTCAACTGTATGCAAATTTACATGTGCATCTGGTCAGCCCAGTAGTATATAAACAATTGTAGTTTCTGTGGGCTGACTCTGATGGTTGATTTGATGCCCTGTGTGGGTGTCACAATAGCCTTATTAATTTGTTGCTCATTTAACAATTTATAATGTTACTATTTTCTTTATGTGTGTTAAATAAACTGCAAGTTTTTTTAATGGTTGCTTTCTTCACTCACCATACTTGCCACTGTGCGTTAAATGTCATAGGAGACTGACAGTTCCATACACAGGCGGCAGAGTTTTACAACAGAGGTATACAAAAGTGGATTCCACACTACAACAAGTGTCTCAATTGTGATGGTGGTGGTTATGTTGAAAAATAGCTGAAAAATGGCTGTACTTGTTGCCAATAAATATGTCCATGAGAATGTAAGTTCTTTTTTACTTTTAAATAGGGAAACTTACTTTCTGGATGTGCCTCATAGTTTTTAGTCCATCAGACATCATCCGTCCACCTTTTCTTGGGTCTACATGGGCCTCCAATGCAAGATTTTTACCATCTCTCAAATGTGTCCAAGCCATGAGAGTCTGTGCCTTCACTATGTTATGATGTTTGATAAGAGTGTATAGTTCATTATTAGTTCTTATTCTCCAACAGTTATTACTTAACAGTATTTAGCGATACATTGTTCTACGTATTTGCTCAAATTAGTACATTATTTACATTTCTTTGTGTCAGAATCCAAATCTCCCATCCATAAGTTACTATGGGATTTTAAGCTAGTTACTCATTTAAAATTTTTGCATTGTACTATGTCTTAAAATTAAAAATGAAGGGTATGAACTAAAGCTGAAACAGTATATTATAATAAAAATGAAGAAACTGACAATTTCAATCATGTTTGCACAATGCTTATGGGGTACCACAAAATGATTGTAAATATTATGGGTTCACATAAGTCAAAAAGTTTAAGAAACCCTGACTTAAATGATACAACTGAAGAAATAACTGATATAAAAAATATTCAAATAGTACATTACAGGTATAACAGTAAATAGAATTCATTGAATGAATTTTAGACAAATAACCACAATTGATACTATGATATTGATGTGAGATAAGCAGAAAATTATGACTAACAAAGAAATACTGTGTACAATTTAATATAACAAGTTATACTATACAAGTATGAGTTATTTATTAGACCAGAAATATTTAGTTACATAATAAATATAAATGTGATACAAACTATTGATTTTGTGATGTTGCTCAAGTCACATTATCATTTGTAAGACACTACAGCTAGTGACCACCTTCGGAGTTGAAAGGATTAGATAGGGTTAATCTTTAAACTGTGCACGTGCAAAATGAATGCTTCCTCTGGAAAGTTCCCCGATCGCGTGATGATTGATAACCACCCACAAGATCCCTGTTATCGATTTATCACGAGGTTGGGTTCTTCTAGAACTCCTTCCTTGATCTAACAAAGAGGAATTGATATATATATATATATACACACACACCACAGAGAGAGAGAAGGAGAGGAGAGGCATTCCTTGGCACCATAAAATGGGAGCATTGGAAGGTAAGGCTATGTCCCTATTTGTAATTTGAGCTTTAATATTTGTGCGTAATGGTCCTAGGGCGTTAGTATTATGATTTCTTGTGTTTAATAAATCTTGTTATTTCCCTTTGCCATGAGCTACCAAAGAGTCTGTTTTAATTTAATATAGGGAAGTGTGATAATTTAATCAGCATTATCAAAAACTTCATTTTTTTAAGTTGAGGTATGTCCAAATCCTACTTATTAAGCAGAGATTTTTTAAACACTTGCATTGTTTGCTTTTCTGCATATGTTAAATCAAAAAGACAAAAATATAAATCAGACCTATGCAATAAAATTAGTCTATGTACATATTGTTAAACTTTCAGAGAATACAAATAGTAAATATCTTGATAAAAAGAGAAAAATAACTGAGTGAGGGGGCCTCAAATCAGTGTAGAAATTGTACTTACAATACTGTTTTATATCTTCCCATGCTTTCATCTGTAATTCTCTAGCTTTAGAATCATTCTATAATACAACAGAGAATAAAAAAGTTTCATTTTATATGTCCAAAAAATATTAATAATAAATTATATATAACTATAAAAATCCTTGGCTTTTATGAAATGAGAAAAGTTTCAAAAAATGAATTTAAGAATTTTTACTAATTTAAAATTAATGAGTAAACATCAAAATAGCGAGACATTCTGAGAGCTTAGAAACAATATATATACATACATTTTTCACATTTTATTTATATTTAAATAATGCATTCTAATATATTAATTTCAAATAGTACATAATTATTTTAAAGATTCAATTTGTTCTAGCATTAGCCTTTTTGTTTTTATGTTATCTATATTGTTAGTATTGTTCAATACATCTTGTTTTTACTGTTGGTTCTATTTCCAGTCCTTTACAGACTTTTACACTGTACAAGTATTACAATGTACAGGTATCATTTTGATTATTGACATTTTGTTCCCAATTGCTTTTTAATCATTTCTAATTTTTCCTTTTGAACTTCAATTGTCTCATTTTTGAAATTTTCCCTTTTCCATGTCTTCATAATCTCCTTTAACAGCAAATACACATTTATAAATAAATGTACAAAAGGTCTGGAATTGGAGAGTATTCATTTAAAAAAAAAAATTATTTGACTGACAGAATGTTATTTATCAATATATTTTTTAGATAATTCTTTTATTATTATTTTTTTTTAAATTCCCCAATTTCTCTGATATTTCCAGAATTGCCAAATTTCCTGTTAATTCCTGACTGCTGGACACTCCGTTCTTATTAGGTCACATCCTCTCCCCTTAACATTTTGCACATGGCTATGATCACAGTCTGAAAAAGAACAACTTTTTAAACTAAGAAACTATAATCCCAGTTCTATGATAAGTAGTACAAAAATTAACTGCAATAACTGAATCCAACTAATACACATTCAAAAATTGGAAAAACTACTTCCAGCAGAGAGTTAACTTACCATATATTTCATTTTATAACCAACTACATCAATTGACCTACTTTAAAAAAAAAAAACTTTAACAGAAACTTTCTAAATTTACACTTTATTTATTCTATATCCAATCTGTTTGTGATATCAACATATTACAAATTATAAAATTACTAATAAATATTGAAGTACTACATCAATAAATTACTAAATAAAAAAATATTAGAATTTATATCACCAAACAGTGTATTAAATGTAGCAAACGGTTAAATATAATATTCCCCAAAGCAGAATGTGTCAAAATATGCGACACATGTCGCAAAACAATAGGCTCCATTGCAGAACATTCGTGGCTTGCAAAATTAACTGAAAAAAAATAATCTTTTAACATACAGAAAGGAGGAATGAATTGCGGCAAAGGTGGGATTCAAGATGAAATGCAATGTTTATTGAAATCAAATCTTTATTAATGCAAGATATAAATGCATTAAAAACTGAAACACCTACATTTATCAGTTTTTTAATAGACGTTTTATCGGTTTCCATACCAAAAACCATTTCTGAAATTTTGGAATCAGCAAAAGATAAAAACAAATAGGCATAAATGAGCCTTTTTGAAATAGGCACAATATAAATAATGGTGATAAAACCAATGTCGGAACAGCTGATAAAAGACTTTATTTTGCACCACCAGGAGACAGATAAGTCCAAACAGTACTAAAATATTCCCTTTCTTTTAATTTTGGGGTCAAAATGGCTATTCCTATTTCATCACCATGGTGATGTTTCTAAAATATTTCATAAAGTAATTAACAAGACTGTAAATTCTATGTCAATCCTACGGTTTTAATAAAAACGTTTTCCTAAAATCATTATTTTTTAACATTTATTAAATATTTTGACTCTTTATTAAGATAAAATATATTTGTATACTCTTTTACTTGTATATGTGTACCTCAATGGCAATAATATTATGAAAAAGTAAAGACTGATATAATAAATGTATTGTGGTAGAATATTTTTGATTATCTGAAAGTTTATTGCAGAACATTGAAAAGCATTCTACTGTAGGGATAATGTTATAAAAATAATCTTAAGAATACACAAAATCAAGTCAATAACACTAGAGAAATGCAATACTGAATGGCATAAAATAAACTCTAGTTCAATTCTATGTAATTAGTTTAAATTTCATTTTCCAACCTCAGTCTTCTCGTGAGAGTGGTGCCTGGAATAATGAGCCTGCAATTCAATCTCACTTCCTAATTTCATTTTACAGGCTGGGCATACATATTTATTTCTTCCATCACTAGAAGCACCATTTATATCTTCATTGTGGGCAGTTTCATAGTGATTTTGAAGAGCATCTGCAGCCGGAAAGGCCGCAAAACAAAATGGACAGAGAAATCCCTAGAAATGAGCCACACAAAATATAAATAATCTATATTAATGAAAACACTATAATACGATTCAGTTCAAAGTAAAAAAAAAAAAAAATTATCAATGTTAATATTTGTTGTTATTATAGGTTAATTTCTATAATTTTTAAGCTTCACAACTATGTATAAATAATACATAATTAAATTTTACTCATATTATTATAATTACTAATCAAAATGAATGAATAAAGTACTTAAAAAACAACTAATGTATGAAAAATTTTATTTAAATTTATGAACATTTTTGTTTGAAAAATTTAAAGAAATAGATGTATAATACTAAGCTATTGCACTTTTCAGCATATGATACACTGTTACATATGAAGCACCTTATTTTCTATGCTATATTTGATTATTATTATTTTTTTAATTTACAATTTTCCTGATAATTTTCAGTTATTGGAAACCCTGTACTACATTAAATATCAACATTTTTTTCTTCAGATTTTATATTATTATTGAAAAAAATCAAGGTTGGAATAGTAATATTGTTATTATGTAGTTATACAGTTATTTCCCTTGGAGATACATTGCATAGTGTGTGCTTCGTAAAGGCATATGTGGGTAAAATGTTTGAGGACTACTGATCTAAATATAAAAAACAATAAAAGACCAATTTATAGTACCAATACTAAAGATATACCCTAATTTCGTATGTATAGTTCACACCATTGTATAGTCTGCAGGTGCGAATTTTTATTTAAAAAATTTCCTAAATCATCAGACAGTCCGCAGACTATACGTACAAAAATATGTATTTTAGTATGACAATATTAAATCATTTCAAGATTAAAAACCTAAGTACAGTACAGTGCTGAAAAGTCTGGATTAGACTGAATTAATTCCACTTTTAAAATTTGAAATCATATCTTCTGAAATCACCTAGGAGATGAATTTGAACAAAAGAAACAGAGCGGCAAACATTTCTCTGTTCGAGAACCCAGCTATGTCAATTGTCATCTAATGCAGACCATTGTATTTTTCCACAATGACTGGATCACTTTCTTCTCCTATTTTTAATGTTTCCTTTTGCTTGTGCCAATTTGTTACTGCTTTCTAGTCGACCTTCTGAATGACTTTCGGCTTGAAATCAACAGTAAAACTGCGAAGATGTTTTAAAGACATAAAGAATGACCAGTATTACCGCAAATCAAAAGTTTGAAAACAAAACACTCTGTTATGAGTGATTCTTGTGGTGAAATGACCTTCGACTCTCAACCTTCGATCTTGAAACCATCCACTCGGTGTTGTCAATCGGAGCTGTCAATAATGACTATCGACAGTTTCCTGTACTCCAAGACACAATTTAAGATTGCACGACTTGCTACTACTGATTCGTTCTGCTTTATGGGTTGTATTTTTGTTTCATGGTTTATTAGCGATACGATGCGATGTTTTCTTGGCATCTCGTGAGTCATGCTTTTACATTTGATCATCGGCCATTCGTGCGACATGCTTTCCCCATCTTCTGATTTTGATGATTTGAGCAATGAACAATCAGCAGATAGTCTGCAGCTGAAGAAATTTTCTTTTTAAACACTGATAGTCTGCAGATTATACGTGCAAAATTACGGTACCTTGTTTTGGTTACAGATTTTTGTGAGAAAATAAAGGCCATTTAAGATAGCTAACTTGTCATTATTACAGTTACTTCTGGTATTACAATATTTATCAGTCAACTCAAGAATCTTATGACTTTATTTTATTAAACCTAGAACTATTACCTGATTTAAAAAATCAGACTAACTATATACAGACAATTAATAAACACAACAGTAATCTGTTATTTTAGTAAAATTATTGGTGACTGTTTCACAGCAGTAGATGATATACACATGTAAACGCAGTTTAATCATGAAATTGAATATTCTAAATTATATACATGAAATGTTCATTTAACGAAAGTAAAAATTCAACAGTGATGAAGAAATTCAGTATTAAATTATCACATTGAAACTGAGCTAAATTTCCTGTTGTTATTACCTCAGCAGAATCTACGTTATCTGTGCTATCATCAGACGATTTTGATAAGAGTGATTCAGGGCTCTGTAATATAGAAAGTAAGTGCAACTATTAGAAAATATAAAAATATGCTAAAATAAATATTGAAAATTATAGTAACAAATGGGTTATACCAGAAAAAATAAATTAGAGAAAAAAAATCTTAATCATAATTTAAAAAAAATAATAGATTTTAAATTTTTAGAAGTCTATTAGTTTATTTATTTATTATATTATTTCAAAAATTTCAGTTTCTGAAGAAGTGCTTAGAAATAGTTTCCTTTACAGAGATTTGGTTTGGTTTGGAGTGCTACTTTTTGCAACACGAGGGCTAATGAGACCGGGACCTACAGCTTAAAGCCGATTCTGAATGGCTATGAACGTCCATGCTACAGTGGGATTTGAACCCACGAACTCCGGTACTGAAGGCCAGCACCCTAACTAATCGTCATTTACAAAGGTACTACAAAAATAAATAAAATAATGTACATGAGATAATATAGAGAGAATTTTACCTATTATATTTATATAGAAGTAACATGCAAATTATGACATAAGAAATCAAATGTGTGTAATATTATGAATTGTCCGATATATTAGAATACTTGAGGTAAATTCTGTTATAAAATAAATGAACATATAGAAAATTTGTATCATTTACAAAGAAATCTTATGAAAAAAAACTGCAGACATTTTTATCATTAAAACTAAAGAAATTGTCACCCTATCATGAAACAAAAAGTTTATTATTTCCTATACAAAAGCAATTGCTTTTATAGCATTCGGCATTACAAAGGCATAGGTATTTGTTGGCCATATTAATACATTGTATGTGGGACAATACTGGCACATTTTCTGATGACTGATACTTGAGCATGGGTCACATACTAGTATGGGTTAGTGTAACAACATGGTTTGTTTGTGTGTACAAAATTAACTGTATATACAGGAAAACGAAGACAAATGTTCTTGTCTACTACATAGATTTTGGAAAAATTTAGAGAAATAAAAACTAGTTTCTACATTATTAGTCTTATGATTGCTCTTTTCATATTTTTATAATGTAAAAATGTTTATATATAACATAATTTGAAAAAATTAAAACTATAAACCACTATTTCTATTTGATTTTTTATATTTAAGATACTATTATAAATTTATCCACTAAAAATATATATATTTTTTGTTTACAAAAATCTTATGGTTGTTATTTATATATTTCTATTTATATATTTGTTTATAAATTTCAATATAAAATACAAAAAGTTGGTTAAAAATTAAATAATTTTCGATCTGTTGAGATTTAACTGAATAACTAAATTTATGAGCAAAATGCTTGCTCCCGGTGCAATTCCGCTGTAAAATGTACCTGCACACAATGTGTTATAAGAACATCCTACAAGCAGCTAACATTATTCCCTAGGGACAAGCACAACAAACAAAGTGGGTTTTATCATTTTTAAGGAAGTACCAAGCAGAAGACCTCCAGGATTGGCCTGCCACCACAAACGTATTGTTCAGGAACTTGGAGGGCACTGCGACAGTAAACCTTTTTTTTTTTGAAGGTGTGTGGGTGCCACAGTTGCCACTAATGAACAGGGCAGATCTTTGGCTGACTTGAGTCTCAAACTCCAAAACCCTGCAATTATGAAATTGATTCCGTTGTGCCGACTGTGCTACTGTTGCTTTGAGATGAAAAGTGCATAGATGAATGACTAAATGATGCCTTCCTCAGACCACTGCTATGAAGCATCTACTCTCAAGAGCCAAAACATTATGACCACCCTTATATTTTGCAATGAACTCGCCCGAATGACGTGGAAGGCATGTGATCAGGTGGAACTGGTATTTAACTGCTGCCGGTGAGTATGAAGAATCATTCTTTCACTTACTTCTGTGTGTGATGGGAAAGGCTGCGGATCTAAGCAATTTGGATACAGGGCAGATTGTTATGGCTCGAAAGCTCGGAAGAAGTATTTCCGAAACTGCACGACTCGTAGGTTGTTCGCGATCTACAGTTGTTAGTACTTATGCAAAGTGGATGAATGACAGTGAAACCAGCAGTAGACGACATGGTGATACGATTGGGTGCTTCTGAGACCTGTGGTTGTGGCAGAGCAGAACGTGAATGCTACAGGGTATCTGAACATCATTGAGGACCAGTTGCACCCTTACATGACCTCTGTTTTTCCAGCTGAAAATGGAATGTTTCAACAGGACAATGCCCTGTTTCACAAGACTAAAATTGTGTTGGAGAGGTTCTAGGAACATGATGCTGAATTCCAGTTAATGTCCTGGATCTCAATCCAATAGAACACATGTGGGATGTCATGGGACGGCAGCTCAGAGTTCAAAGATCACCCATTTGCAATATCTCGGATCTGTGTAACCGTCGCTTAAACATCTGGTACAACCTGCTTTTGGCCCTCTACCAAGGACTTGTGGCATCCATGTCAAGACCGGTTGAAGCTGTGTTGCACTCCAAAGGTGGGCCAACTTGTGATTGACAGGTGGTCATAATTTTTTCGCTCTTGAGTGTAAAGCTCTTTATGGCCCATACCTGGACAGCCATAATTGAATTCTTTTGCTTGACTATAACCGTGCCCTTGACTCTGAGTATAAACACACAAAAGATATTAAACTTCTGCAGAAAATGAAACTCCCCTAGAGAGTACAAGATATGTCTACTACACAGTACTAAAAGGTTAAAATTGTTCTTTTACAAGATATTTATAAATTAAAAATAAAATCCTTTTGTGCATTTTTCTCGCCATTTCAAGAAAAATAATATGTGTTGAAGAAATCCATTGGTAGGTTTGAGGTGTGGTTTGACTCCCAACTAAATATAAATATTTGGGGTAGGAGCATTTATTTCGGGATATTCTCTAATAAAATATTTACCCCCAGAAAAGTACAATGATAATAGCTGGTTATCATAGCTAAATAATGGAAAGAAAATTTTAAGCGGCTTTTTGTTTATACGTATGAAATGAATATGATATGCATATGGTCGAAACGAATTATATCAGCGACCTAAAATATAGATAAAAAAACGAAGTTTTCCAGAATGATTAATAAATTTCTCTAAATCTCTTACCCTGTTTTGATCACTTCTACGGCTCAAAATACCTCGAATATTAAACATTTCGCTGATTTTGACAGGATTCATTGCACGCGTCGAACCAACACCTCCATCACGGAATGATATAAACAAGTTAGACCTTCTGCTCAAAATGAAAGTAGAAGTACACTGAGTTTCAAAGTACGTTTGCATGATAAAACAGTACATTGAGATGCGCATGCCTAATAATCTTCTTTGCAATCACTATACCTTGTCCTCTGTCACATAGAAGATTTTGATAATCTTTTTTTTTTTTACTCTATTTTAATTATTTAACTATTATACATTGAGATACGTACGTATAATAATCTTCTTTGCAATCTCTATACCCTGTCCTTTGTCATATATTAGAAAATTTTGAGAATCTTCCTTTTTTTTTAATCTATCTTAGATTTTAACTATTATTTTAGTATTTGGATGTCTTTGTGTAACCCTTATTGCCCTTTTAAAATCTAATTTTAGTTCCACTTTGTTTTGCATATCATATCAATAAGATAATGTCCATCATTACAGCAGTAGATAAATACAAAGCTGTGTTGTATAATGCAGAGAAATAGCCTTATTCTGTGGCACTATAAAAAGACGGCATACGGAGAGAAATTGCCTTTTAAGCTATTTCCTTGCTTAAAAAGAAATGAAAGGCAATTTAAATGACAATCCTTAACGCTATTTAATTTGGTCTTTGTTTAAAATGGCATAGTTGATTAAAAACCAATTTTTCTGTACCGACTACAGAAAAAAAAGACTTGGGTGAAAGGGGGGGGACAGTAGCGATCATTCACCGACGGACCCCAACGTCAAAATTAAAATTGGCTGCCATTTCCCCTAACCTTATGCTTGGTAATTCATAGTTATAATCATTTGGCTTCTCACGTCCTTTTAAACATCTTGTCCTTCGCTAGCAAGTTCGCTAGCAAGTGGTATCCCTACTATAGTAGGTTACCAAAAACGTAAAATTGGTTACATTTGTTTTGCTAGTACATCCTCTACCAAACAAAATCTTAACTTCTTAAAAGTTAAGTAATAGTTTATTAATTGTTAATACACTTTAAAGTGCATTAACAATTAATGCACTGATGCTCATAATTATGAGCATCACATTGCACCCACTTCAAGCATAGGCGTATCTAAACATATGGTGAGTGTTCGGACCAGCTCTGCGCATGCCTAACTAGCCCGCAGCCAGCGTGGTCATGTGACCACCCTTTGTGACAGAGTTTGAACTGCAGTCGAAGAAAATGTGCGGCGTTAGCCCGAGTGTGGGGATTGTTAAACCCCTTTTTATTATGTATAGTTTTTGAGTGCGGATTTATTCCCCTTTCCTTTTATGTGTGTTTGGTGTTAATAAACAAATGAAAAAGACTTTGGAGAATCCAAGTTCTTTACACGCCGAACAGTGAGGTTATAACACCCTTCTAGTTATACCTATGATTTCATGTTAGAGACTCCTAAGAAAGATTTTCAATCACACCAAATAGGAGCTTTTAAAAAGGAAGGTGTTTGTGTTGAAATTTGTGTTTTCCTTCTTATTACATGCACTTATGAGAATTTTCATGCGAGCATTCAATTTTCTATTCCTGTTATCCACTTTTTTATTTTATGGCATGTATTTATAATATCTCTAGACTCAACATTTACATTACTGCTGTTAACTTTTGGTTTTATTCTTAAAAATTTCAATTCGCATATATCACTTAAAGTCGTCAGTAGATGTCGATACTAACATCCCTTTTTATTTCAGTTGACATTTGGAATAAATGTGTGATTTTCATTAAGTTTCTATAAATAGTATTAAAATTACACTTTAAAATTCCATAAATTCTACTTATATAAATTTTCATGATAAACCCTTAGAAATTCGTATATGCCAACCTTTATAAAATTTCCTTGTATTTAATACAAAAAAGGGATTTGATACCAAGATGGTAACCCGACGTTAGATTTACTTCATCCAATCAGAAGGGTTTATTTCATCTTCTTGGGCTAACAATAAAAGTATTGGAAGCTTGCACCCCGCTAATATCGACCCTACACGGGAGTTGTCCGGCCGAGGCACGCAATGCACACACACACACACACTTTTGTGTGTATTACGTGCCTCGGTGTAAGAGTTACGCACATGAGACATCATTAGTTTCCACTGCAAGTGTTGACAGATCAGAACGTTGGCCAAACAATCTCTGTTGCTTGGACAGCAACACAGATTGTTTGGCCAGCGTTAAATTATGTAACTTCCTAAATTATGTTGCTGTCCCAACCATAATACTCCATGGTTCCAACAGCTATGAATACACGTTGGCGAAATCGCAATATGCCACGGTTAGCCCAACAAATAAAAGTACTATATTGCTATCGAGATGTGTCATAAGCGACTTCCGCTTCGGAATGGCGTCAAAAGTCATCAGAGATTGGAATTCGGTACCATAAATTTCCTTCTCTGACAACTTTATGACAGAGAAGTCGCCTACGACACATCTGGATCGCAATATGGTAGAACTCTACAACAGTTGAGATACTAAACTGAAAATATCATTGGCCCATTGTAGGCCTAATAAGACAAAACTTTCGAAAATGTATATTTTATCATTACCCATCACTTCTCTAGTTGCTATCTGTCTGTGTTTCTAAGACTTTCTTACACAATTTACCTAACGAAATAATAGCTAATTTACCCGATTATGATTACAACAGCCCTGGTCATTTTAGCTGACAATAATAACCCTACCTCTTATTACTTCCAACGAATTTGTGTATTCTATGTTGTGATTGTGATATATTTTTAAATGTCTTATTTTGCATTATGAAATAATGAAAAAAATGTAACGCTAATTATATTTCCTTTTCAGGGTAACAATTTAATTTTTCTGTTGTATCGTTTCAGAACAGAAGATACTATTAGCCCTCACGGATTTCTGTCACTTTACCTCCTAAAGACCTTCAAAGTTTACTCTTCTCTAAATTGTTAAACTGAATGGTACTAAAATAGCCAGCCCACATTCAATGCTTTCTACCTTTAGGACCGAGATAAGGCCGTCTGCCTAAGGAACTCCATAATTGCCTGACTGTTCAGGAGGAGGGTGTATCATTGCCACATCATCGGTAAAATTAATTACAGAAAGCAATTGATTCCTGTTGGAGATCATCTTGGAGGCCTTTGCTACTTAAGGCCTTATAAGTACGTGTTGTAGAAGCAGAAGATTCAGTTCAGGATTCCTTTTTTTGTTGAATATAACGATTTCTTGTGTGACAGTGAGAAATATATTCAACTATCATTTGTAAACTTGAGCTAAAATAAATAGGTTGAAATTTTTTACCTGCAACGGAAGAATTCTTCATCAGCAAAAAGAATCACAAAGCAACACGCACATGTTGGTCTTTATGCTTTTATGATCGTAAATCCATTCCGTACTTTATTTGTTATACACACACACATACACTCAAGAGCCAAAACATTATGACCACCCCTACATTTTGCATGGCGTGGAAGACACGTGATCAGGTGGAAATGGTATTTAACTGCTGCTGGAGAGTCTCAAGAATCATTCTTTCACTTGCTTCTGTGTGGGATGGGCACCGAACTTGCAACCCACCAGTTGCAAGAGCGTTTCCTTTGCCGACTGACCTACCGCGGCTCACAATTTGCTTCTTATAGGAATAACGAAAAAAAGAAAATAAGTTTCTAAACTCCATAAATCTAATTAAAGGGTAGGGTTAAAAGACAAAATTGTAATTATTAACATAAAGTAGGTATGGAAATTCACACTTTTGTGCATCTGAATGAATTTCAGAGATATCTGTCGATATTAGAAAAAATAAATATCATTTTCTGACATCCAGTGATATCTGACAACATTCCGCGCAATACATGAGCTGAATGCGAACGGAAATGAATCGATTGTGCCCATTCTTCACAACGAGTACTACGACTGATTGTCTTCTTGCTTATCCCTCTGATCTGAATCCGATCAGATTCATGAGATTGTTCGCTTTAAGTACATCCAAGACGAAAGTAGATCTCCTCAAAAGATCCCCGCGTAACGCAGTTGATCAGGTGCTAAGCAGTGTCCTCTTCAATATGACGCTTGGTGCAAGCAGGGGAGTTCCCTAGTGCCATTGGAAAACCTTAGGTTTTAAATACCATGAAATCAGTCGTTTTTTCTTTTTCAGTGTCGTATCAGCCCAGGGTGGGCCATGAACTTCCGTAGAATCATATTCCAGGCAGCCCTCTCTTTGGACATATTTCTCCAGTTTTTAAGGACCCTCAGTTCTGTTTCGATCCACCGGATCCTTGGACTTCCCCTTTTTCGGGCTTCAGTTGGTTTAGCATTAGAAGATCTTTTCGGTCATCTTTCATTCTGATCAAATGTCCTGCCCTTTTCACAGTCTTTGAATTGAAATAAATTTTATTATTTCTGCAGCCTGAAAAACCTATGAAGCAGCATAACCATCACGAGAATACCATAGGTGTACTTGTATTTGTTTTCAAGATAAGTTCATAGAAGCCTTGCCTTGAATGTAGCTCAAGATACGTCTGTGGCAACTTGGCCACAGTAATCCCTAAAGGGAAAATTCCGTCGCACCTTTCTCCCTAACCGATGGAGAATTCCGTATACGTTTTTCGATCGGCATGTAAGCGTGGTTTAGTGGATTCGGAGGTCAAATGCCACAACGTCGGATGATCACAGTAAAATCCTCTTTAGCCAGCCCATACGCATTCCATTAAATTTTAAATTCAAATGGGACGGATTCCATTATACATGGAAGATATTAGAGCTGAGCATTCATAGATTTTAATTTAAGTGGTTATGTACTCTTCACTAGGAGTTGCAACGATCCAGTACGTGACCAGAAAGAAAGAAGAACGGAAGGCGACCTTAAAAAAACCTTCAGAGCAAAAGCCTATTGATACCGGTAGGTAGAAACGCGCCGTCCGAACAAAACCGTTGTGTACCGGGTTTTTGTCAATAAAACAGAGGTAGTCGCTTAAGTGGAAGTAAATCTAAAAACTGTCAGTACGCCTGAGCCAGTGTGTCTACGTCTTTATGATGTCTATTGCCATCAACAGACTCTGGTAATAATTATAAATCGAGTAACGGTTGGGTACACTGTTCCCCATATATGGACCGAGTTAATGGTGCCGCTATTGTATTTAGGATGGTGGGTCGGTTAATTTAAAGAAGAACGTTGGCCACATCTGGAAACGCGTCAGCTGAGCCAGGTGGATCGGTTGACCGCACAATTGCGTCACCCTGGATCTGGAAGGTTCCGGAAAGAACCATGCTAGGGGTAAGATATATAAGAAGATTGGCTGAGAGGAAAAGGGGTGGTTTTTTTTGTGGAGCTCGAGAAGAGTCCACTTGTCTCTCCGAATTGCGGGAGCTTGCTTTTCTTCAGAGACAGCCAGCGTCTTTGATTTCCGCTAGGAAGTCGAACCTCGACTCATTCCCGTTACATTTAATATTTTTTTTTGACTTCGTGCTTTGAAGTAGGTCCCCGAGAGTGACACTGGCTCTCATTTTGGATCGTCTTGCATCCTTTGATACTCAACGAACTCTAGCGAGATACGTACTCTGAGCGTTTCAATCCTCAGTGTAGAAGTCAACTGTTCGGATCATCAGACCGGTAGATCATAGTGTCCGAGTACCGTACCTGAACTCATTAACAAACTGTGTCCTGCGTTCGAGAATTACCAGCTACCCTGTACCTACGCGTTTTATATTTTTAATGCTTATCTCAGCAAGCGATTTCAGAAGCATTTGAATTTACTGATGCATATAAATTATTCTCATTTAATCAAAATTAAACAGATGTTCAGCTTGTATCCGCCCTTACTCCAGTACGCTACAGAGTCATTTTTAAAAGAAGTGTTTACAAGACGTTGTTAATTTGCATTAATAACCCGATTTTCATTTTGTTCTAATGTTCTCGATCTTTGTGCATAACAGAATTTACGATGCTCTTGTACACTGTTAACTGTAAAATAATTATGAAACAAACAAAACAACATACATTTATGACTTCTATTTTCATACTAGCATTATAGCCCGTCATATGACGGGATCAGTAAAAATTTTAATTTTCCAGAATTGTAAAATACCCTATGAGGCAGATAAAAAAAATGATTTGATTTTTGGCGGAGCATTATCTGGTACACACTCAATAATTTGTTTACCTTCATACTCCTCTAAAGTCTCCTGATACTATGAATGTAGTTTAGAATCACGTTGAATTCATTTAGCCAAACCGTGTGGTTGTGCATAAAAAACAAACACACAAACGAACAAATTTCTTAATTTTCAAAGATATATAGCCTAAACGCTAGATATTTATTAGTCCTTGAAATAGGCTCCTAGACTTTTATTAAACGTATTTGTTCTTAATACCGCTGATCAAATTTTCATTGCAGCAAAAATAATCGATGTTTAAATTTAAAATTATCACACATGTACCTAATATATTATTTAGTACTAATATAAAGGAAAATCATTTACGTGATATCTAAATTCAGTGATAAAAATATGAAAATACTGCTGACGATATTTAAATAATTTAAAAATAAGAAATGATTCAATGAGATGGTTAAAGGAATGACGTCATAATGCTGGAAAAATGTTATTTTTACCTATTTATGTGATAAATTGATAAATTTAATCCCCTGCTCTTAACAGGGGAAAATAGGTCTCAAAATAATGGCATTAAACGCTCGAAAAGGGGGGAAGGGATGGATTTCGAACGTTTTAAAGACGACAGCATTTTCCGCTGTGATGTGAAGCATATCTATACCAATTTATTTTAGAATCGGATCGATAGTTTAGGAGAAGATAAATTTTGAATTTTGCTAACCCTAACTCATCAAGAAATCAATATGGATGCCTGTATCCATTCCAGGTCCAACCGCTTCATAAATTTGAGGATAGACAACTTAGGCTATTATTATATAGAGGATTGGAAATTTGTCAAACTAAAAGTGGTGGCGTCATCTATCGGCAATGATAAAAGCTATTTCACGAAGCGGTTTTTAAATTAGTAAAAATATTGGAGTAAAAATAAGTGGAGAAAATAATATGAAACTTTTGAAATTATTATATTAGAATATAAGCATTGAAATGCATATTCTATTATATTGAGAACCATTATTCGATTAGCATGAACATAAAAAAAATATTTATATAGTTTTAACTTATTTTAAATTGCTATTTCTCAACGCAAAATAATGATTTATCAGAATAGATTTAAAGAAAATGAATAAAAAATCTTTTTACCGTTATTATAAAGTCCTAAAGCTTTAGGATTATATAAATTTAGGTTTTTCGCTCTGAAAACCAAAAAATTAAAAACTTCAAGATTTCTGTATATTAGAAAGCTTGTCAAAAGGACAATTTTGTGATAGAGTGATTAATTATTATCCGAGAAAAAAAAGAGAAAAAAAAAGATTATAAATTTTAGCGAGATTTTAATTTTGCACTTCTCCAATGTTTGGGAGCTCGTATACCGCCATTAAATCGAGATATCATTTTAAAAATAAAGTTTCTGCAGCTTACAAGATTTTTTTCATTTACTTATTACAGTATTTTGAAAACTTCACAATAAGGTTAAGTGAGGTCATTGGTGGATTTTCCATCTTTTACCAGTAACTCTTAAAAGCATAGTGATAAGACAGAATAAGTGTTTTATACGCCAAATGAGCCTTTAAGTCATATATATATATATATATATATATATATATATATATAATATATATATATATATATATATATATATATATATATATATATATATATATATATATATATATATATATATATATTTGTATATATATATGTATATATATATAGATATATGTATGTATATATATGTATATATATATATGTATATATATATATATATATATGTATATATATATATGTATATATATATATGTATATATATATATGTATATATATATATGTATATATATATATGTATATATATATGTATATATATATATATGTATATATATAGATATATGTATGTATATATATATATATATATATATATATATATATATATATATATATATATATATATTCCCAGCCTCTAAATGTCTTCATCGAAGGAGTGTCCTCGACTTAAAATTCTTTCGATACATTTCACAAAGCTTTCTGTCCTAAAGATTTAAATTTTCTTTCTATAAAACACGTTTTTCAGCTGTCGCCGGCAAATGGCTCCGTGTTTTTCCTGATCTTAACACTTAAAATCGCTGAGTAAGTTTCTTGTACCTTGGGAAAATTCTTTCTGTCTTCGCTCTTGGGTGCATCTCTATTCGAGCAGAGTGATTTTTGTGTCTTTCTTTTGTCTGTCGTTGACTAGTGAAGATTTCCGTTTTAGCAGCTCTAAAATTAAGTTTTAATTAGACTTGTGCCTTTCTTTCCAATGTGGCCAGACTGCATCGTTCGTTGTTATTGCTAGCTGATTAGGCTTTTTCCTTTCTCAGTTGACCGGACAAGTAAAAACAATAGGGGTTAAATAATTATCATGACAAGAGGAAATAATATATTACACACAATCAATAGTTGGTAGAGCCTCCACGAGAGGCAATGACAGCATGAACCCTCCGGGGCATACTTTCCACAAGTCTTTGTATTACAGCTACTGGTATTGTCTTCCACTCAGCTTGGACTAGACATACAAGTTCCTTCACCGATTTTGGACGGGTAGTGCACTCCTTAATTCGGCGATCCAACTCGTCCCAGAGGTTCTCGATAGGGTTCAGGTCTGGGCGGGCCAGTCCATTCGATGAACTCCACTGGCACCATACCGAGCCTTGATTAACCTCGAAACGTGACATCTGGTATTGTCGTCCTGAAAGTAACAGGGGTCCAACCCGTAAAACTGCCGCAACGTAGGAAGCACATAGTCTTCCAAAAATAGTGCAGTAGGCATCGGCGTTCAGCATACCATGAATGGTGACCAAGGGTCCCAGTCCATACCAGGAGAAACACCCCCAGACCATCATTCCACCTCCGCCGAACTTGACTGTTGGCACAATGCATTCTGGCAGGAGACGTTCTCCAGGCAGACGCCAGACCCAGACCCTGCCATCCGAACGGTAAAGGGTGAACCTTGATTCGTCGCTCCAAAGAACCCGTTTCCATTGGTCTACGGTCCAATTTCGATGTGCTTTGCAACACATTAATGGAGCAGCGCGGTTGGACTTTGTGATCAAAGGCTTATGGTCAGCAGCACGACCATGAAAACCAAGCAGAAGTGCTTCCCTACGGATGGTATTCATTGAAACAATACTCCCGGATGCATATAGTAACTCCTCGCGGATGAGGGCCATCGGTTGGGTGCGGTTCTTCCGAATTTCTCTGGACAGCACTCTATCTCCCAGTTTCGTTGGTCTGCCGACTCGGGGCACATTTCGACAATCACCGCTCACCTCCCACTTCTTAATCACATAGGCCACTGTCGATTTTGGGTACTTCAGATCGCTAGATATGTCACTTAAGGATGGGCCCCATTTGCGATATCCGATAATTATACCTTTCTCGAAATCAGAGAGCTCCGAAATGCGCGGCATCTTGCATACAACTAATGCCAATTACGCATGCCAGTGAAGCACAGCTTAGAACAATAACAACGTTTATTCTTGATTAAAATGGAGTTAGGTACAAATTTTCCGAATGGAAATCCCAGGGCTCAGGTGAGCTAGTGCGGACCTAAAAGTCCCAGGTTCAAGGCGAATCTAAAAAACAATCTGAGAACAGGTGCCGACAGATAACGTTGTACAGGGGTACAACTGGGTCTCCTGAGTCCCACTCAAAACTGGAGAAAAGCTCTAAAAAAACCGCCACAAGTCGAACCATCGTTCGTTCTCCTCTGGGGACTCTCTCAGTCGAAAAACTCGAGCCGCCTGACGTTAGATTTCGCCTCTTCCCATTGGCTTTTTTTCTCGCGTCGCCGTCCTGGTAGCTTCTGATTGCTTCCTTCATTGGCGCCCCACAGTCTGACATTTCGGAGTCGTGTCCGACCTTCCAATCACCTCGGACATCTCAAGGCGTAGTCGAAGCGAAAACCCTTTGGAGTAGTGTCAAAAACCCAGACAGAAAGTCGCCTCGTTCTGGGCTTTAACAAAACCTCTTTGTGAAGCCAATGGGGCGTAACGACGTCTCAATATAAATAGTAGACCGTAGCGTTCCAAAACACCCGAGAGACAGAGGAAAGCAAGAAAAACTGCTTTAGACAAGACCAATCATACTATCAGAAGTAAAACCAGCTTCATAGTATTCGGTGTTCTGTTCGAAATTATTGTGTCTTCTTTTCGGTCGACATAAATCATCTGAATGCATCGCGTATTAGTAAGTATACGTAACATTCATTAGGCCTAAAGTAAAAAGTTTTAGTTTTCTTTTGTCGTAACGTATGTTTAAAATGCACTAGAGACTAAACTTGGCAGAGGGTGCACTGTTGTTTCATGTCACTTAAAATTAGAAGATGAATAATTATCATTTCCAATGAGAGAGTACTTGCTTTTAAAACATCTGCCTAACCGCAAATATTTGTTAGTCATTTTCTTAAGGGGGACCCTATACGTGGACAATACAAACAATCAAAGTGGGCCTCACCATTAAGGCATCGTTTGGGAATTTGTAGGACATGGCGACAACGAACCTAATTGACTTGCCCCAGCCGTTATTCAGGATCTTTGGCCGGCTGAAGCTTCGAACTCGCAACCCTCCAGTTATGAGATCGAAGCCTTTGCCTACTGAGCTACAACGACAGAGATGAATCACGCCACTACAAAGTAAGAAATAAGAAATCGGCGAAATTCATATTACTCCTTAGGTTTGTAATTATTTCCGGAATATTCAGAACAAAGATCACACGTTTAAAAGATGATAAAACTTGCCAAAACAAATAACTTTTCGATACAATTGCCGGTCTCAAACCAAAAGCCGAGCAGCGAAGAAGGTACCTACTTCATGAAAATAGAGAACTGAATAAAGAACAAAGAATTTTTAATTGTTTTCGACTTTGTTGTTCAGATTAAACGTGCCATCGTATGTGCGAACGTAGACTCGTCCGTGATCAGGACAGGTGATGCGAATTCTTGGCACAACAAACTCTGTTCCAGGAATGAACGTGCAAAAGTGGTGGACGATCCATTTTATTTATAGCCTACACCCTTTGGAGATGATAAATGTGTAAACCTTTTTTCACGCGAACTACTGGTACATTGGTTTGTCCACTGTACCAATAATAGTCTCTATTTCATTTATTATTCCATCGCTATTTAGTCGACTTGAGTCAAGCTCAAGGTAATTGGTTTTTATGGAGTGAAAAATGAGCTACTTTAACCCCCGAACAATAAAAAGATAAGAACATGATTTAGAGTTTAAATACAAAGTGGCCCAATGTGAATTTGGAACGTTCGCAGCCATTTCCGAATCAAAAGAATGGAAGTACTGTAAGGTGAGGAGATAGTTTCCATATCAAAGCTATGCGAAAAACAATGCGCTGTTTAACTAAAAATTAATGAAACTGTACTCTGACTTTGACTCAATACAACTGTAAGTAATCAAAAGTACACTCGGCCATTATTTAGTCAATCTGTTTCATGTCTTTGGCCGAGGAAAAGACCTGATTGTGCAACCTTAAAAAGTGTTCTTAGATCTGGCAAAGCATTTAAGGGGAGGGGAGGGAATCTAGAATGTGAAAGGGAAAATGAGAATAGCTTTATCTTTCTCTCACTCAGTTTCAGCGTTTTCGGTTAACTTTCCTTTCCATTGTGTTTCAATCGACGACAATTAAATGCGAGAATTTATACATGATTAGAAACTTTCGCCCCTACAAGCTGAACACCATTTCCAAACACATATTTTAGGAATTTGAAACCAACTAGATTATCTTTAAAATCGAGAATATTGGCATTTAACTGGCGCGTAAAATAAGTGAAAACAAAACAAAACAAAACATCGTAATTTCGATTTAAATTATCTCCCTCCCCTTTTTTAAGACAGGGATTTGTATCCAGTTCTATATTTCTTAAATCAATGACGTGATTTTTTCAACTAGGTCGAATTTCTCGAAACTATCCGTTTAAACCAAGGGCAGAAATGGTGAGTGGCAAGGAAAGCCTATTTATAACTCTTAGCGGCCTTCCGAAGTATCTTATCTAAGTACTTTCCTCTCGATCCCACACTGAAACATTTTCACCCAAAGAAAAAAAAATCGATAAAAATTTTGACCGTATTATTGAGGGTCACGGTTACGAAATGGCCTTTCGGCAGATGGCCTTCTTCACTGAATAATTATGACGACAGGGGGAGGAAAATACCCCCTCCTCTTATACACGAATTTTCTTTCCGCGGTTTTTGTGAGATAACGACCGAGTGATCATTGGCCGCAGGAGAATGGTTTACAATCTGGTATTCCCAACCAAAAGGAAGACCACTTTTAACGGGATTTTTAATTGCCCGTCTCGGGTTTATTATTTGTTGTCGAGCACGGTTGACAACCGACTATACATGGAGTGCAACATAACGTGATTTAGAGGATGAAATCCGGAAAATGATATCTCGAATGCGGGTGGAAAAAAGAAACTACGAGATGCGTTTTTTCACGATATTAATCCGTTACGGGTTTACCACTTTCACGGTCTTCACTTTTAGCCGGGACTTCGCATATACCAGTTCTAAGGCTGGAATGAACGGAACTAACAGCGATTGTTAATGATTGGAAACGGACTGTGAGAGTGTACTCTCACAATAACGTTAAACTCTTACTTCGACACTAGATCAATTTTAGAACCACCATTTAACTGAGAAAAAAATGCATCTGGTGGCCAAAAGAAATTCTACCGCAGACATTCGAAACAACAAAATTATGAAGAAAATCCTATTTGGCATTTTCTTGTCGAACATTTTGTACAGTTACATCCACGCTTCAGCTCTTCCGAAGAAAACTACAGAGGTAAGAGTAAAACGATAACTTATTTTTAGCTGCATATACGCAATGTTCAGTTAGGTATTATAGACGAGTTAATTTTTTAATCAAATTTAGAATATTCTATTTTTTTTTCAATATCAAATTTGATTTAATTTTAACTATTTATTATTATTATTATTATTATTAAGAAAAAGAACTGTTATTTTCCATTTAACTCAGCACTGTCCTTTGATAATGAATTCATTCATATATATTTTTAGTGAACTTTTAGTAGTGAACTTTTAGTAACATTATAACTTTGATAACTGTAATTTATGTTACTTAGGTTTATTCCAACTGAGCTATTTTCTATTGCGCCCTCCTCGCGAACCCTCTCACAAAGAATATAAATCAGAAATTGACTTAACCGCTTCCCTTACAATTGTTTTTGAAAAAAAATTGCAAAAAATCATCACATTTTTTTATTTTATTATTAAATACCAGGAAATGAAACAAAACAAAATACATAGGTTTTAAGTTGATTTTTTAAATTTTTACAGGTGTAAAAGTATTTAATTTTAATATTAGTTTACTATCCCGAGTTATCTCGGGCAAATGGAAAAAAGTTAAATGTTAGTCTTTGTATGATAGTTTTTTTAAACAAGGGACAACACAAAGAGATACCTGACACGTGACTAGGCCCGCCAAAATAACCGCGAAACCGACAAAACTTGGCAAACTACCCATCAAAGCAAAATATTTCCTTTCATTTCCTCCAGGCCGAGTAAAACCGTGATAAAACAAATCGTGCTGACAAATTCTGTTTCGCCCGAG
>CM063498.1:209936194-210023694 GCA_032207245.1 Pardosa pseudoannulata | reverse complement strand
CACCTCAAGAAAATTCTCAAAAAATGATCCAAATGACGAATGAGGGATATCAAATTTCGCCTGCAGCGAGAACACTTCAAGATTTCTTTCTTTTGCGGGCACGTTGCCAAACAAACCAATTCGACTGGTCCTACACGAAACGTTGTAATGGGAGACATTCTGATCAGGGCCTGCCGTTAACATAACATTTTCCTTCTGTCACCTGACATTCTCCATGTATGACAAAATTGCAAAGATCAATCCAATTATTATACAAAAGATTTTAACAGTTTGTGGATGACGTCGTCCTTGTTTCTCATTCGTAGTCTTCCCACACTTTAAACCAGGGCTTCCACCCATAATTTTTGGTTCCGGTTCAACTAAAAAAATCGGTTCAGTTTCGGTTTTCGCTCTACCAAAAATAACGGTTTTCGAGTTAGTTCCGAATGAATAATTTTATTTTATGCAGGGTATCTGCCAAAATAAAATTTTTCAAATCCATGACTTTCCCTGATTTAGCAGATCATTTTCCATAACTTTAAAAAGCTTTCGTTAAAAGTATATATGAATAAAACTTCTGATGTACATACAAATAAAATATATGCTTTTAGAGAAATTACAGGAATTTTATCATAAAAAAAACTATAAACTTACTTTATAAGTGTTAATAAACTCACGTACAGAAAAATAAATTGTCGTATTTACATACCTAAGTTTAATCCTATAGCAATTTTTCAATCAAAATGTTTCCAATTTTAATTCAGGGTACTTTGGTATTATCCAGATGACCACAAATAATAGCCAAATATAACCCTATAATGCTTATATACAATATCTCTAGAGATAAACTTATATTTTGTGCAAAAATCTTAACTCATTTTTATTAAAAAATAATTATTATTATATAAATAAAATTTTAATCTACAATTTAAGAAAAAAACAAAATAACATACCTTTACCCACCCATTAAGCTTTCTTGCTTTGAGTTTCCTTGGTGAATAAATTTTACTTGGTCAATAGGATAATACATAAATACCAAACTCAGTAACTTCAGACAAATGACAAGTAAAAATAGAATTAAACAATTCAATGCTTTTTTTAATGGGTAGTTAAGCAGATCCATGACTTTCCATGACTTTTACTCATTTTACTTGAAAAATCAAGACTTTCCATGGCAAAATTAATCCATTGTCTAAATCCATGATTTTCGATGACTTTCCCTGACTTTCCAGGTGCGTGGAAACCATGTTTATGTCCATTCTTATTTGTACTAAAGATATAATTCTACCATAAATAAAAAATGTAATTCTATCAAAATTTCGAGGATTTTATTCGTTTTTTAATTGATACACTGTGTGAAAGGATACAATTAACCAGCAAGTACGGTACGAGCTGCTAGCATTGGCATTGTTATTGCATTTGACAACTGAACATTCACTCTGCCTTCTACAAGTATTTTTATGCGAAACTGAAACTTAAAACATCGAAACAGGAAATCGAGAAACAATGAGCATGGAATGACGGTAATTTATAAGGTTGACTTTCAATTAGAAAGTATTGATATATTAGTTATAGTAACAAAATGGTTGACGATATAAATCGATATTTTTTTTTCGGTTCAGTTCCGGTTCGATATCCTGCTTTAAACTATCAAGAGATAGGAGCACAACACATTTATTTTTCTCTTTGAAATATATGTGGTTAAACTTCCTTTCCATGGAACAATCCGTAATTTTATTTTCTTTCTTTATGACACTAATTAAATATGCCTACTAAAAACAACATTTAAATACTGTTTGATGTTATTTATTAAATCATCTTAATAAAATTATTCACTGTTCTTCCAATATGCTTATAATTAAGAAAGTATTATCACAGTCTAAAAAAGGGGGTGGTTTCAGAGTTAAATCCCCCCTAAAGCCCCGTTCCCCGAAAGAGAGAACATTTTTTTTTTCTTTTCATATCTTTCACATATATAAGGTATATAGATAAAATTTAAAACTTCATTCCATAAAATATTAAAATAAATTTTAATCGTGAACTGTAAATGGACGCCAACGATGTTTGATCTTTTCTTTCGTTACAGTCTTTCATCGTACATTACTTAGAAGATAAGAGGATAGTTCCTGTAAGAATAGAATTAAATACGGAACAACAGGTAAGATTATTTATTTATTTTTTAATACCCCACGAAAACCAAAAAAAATCAATAGATTATTCTGCGGAAGTTGTTTTTTAATCTGACGCATGCAAGTGAATGCAATTGTATGGGCACGGTAACTAAACAATTTTTGCTTAGAAATGCAAAATAAATATTCCGTTACGTGTGATTAGTTCACAAAAATCTAAATTTAAATTATGAAGCCAACCGATGTCCGACTGGTAGAACGTTGCTCTTCGGTACTGGAGTTCACGGGTTCGAATCCCGTTGCTGGCATGGATGTTCGTAGCCGTTCGAAATCAGCTTTAAGCAGTAGGTACCAGTATCATTAGCCATCATGAACAAAACAGCAGACCGTAGCGCTTCAAACTAAAATCAAACCAAACCAACCGATGGGAACTACAAGACAGTACATAGAGATGAGCCTTACGCTGTACTATGAATGCGGGAAATGGATGTAGAAATTCTAAAACATAGGCGTCTGACTTTAAATTAACTATTTACAGTACTCATTGGAAATAATATACCAGATGCACCTAGCACGCCACGTTTTTCTCACCAAATTTTGCGATTTTGTGAACTTGCGGAGTAGCAATCGTTGAGCTAAGTTAGTTTGTCGTTCCTGTATAAATTGTGACAATTTAATCTTAATTTAATCTGAAAATATTGGTAAAAAAGTGTTCCTTTGTGTTTAAAAAGTTATTAATTGTAATATATTTATGTTATTGTACTTTTTTTTAATTTTAAAAATAAAGACGATATTAAGATACATTCTACCGTTTGTATCATTATACACTAACACATTAATATTAAATTATATAGGGAAATGGGTATTGTGCGGCTAAACGTGGAATCTAGGAACGATGAACGCCGATAAAATAACGGGTTCTATGGGGATAAATTCCATCAATCATAAATTCATTATTTCGTACTGTTCATACTGTTTCGTACTTTTGGTACCAGAGATGAAATGCTCATGTATTAATAGGTGATGGTTTAATAACTCCTCCCCAAAAATACACTTAAATTTTAAATTTCACCTACATAGGAAAACATATAGTCTGTATAGTAGTAGATGTTACTGCGAATGGTATTTTATAATCGTTTTATGTTGTTTTTACAGACAGAACATGTTCTTAGTTCCAGAGGGGGAGAAACTTTGTACGACTTTAGCCAAGTAAGTATACATATTTAGACATTAATTCATCGGGAATACTGGTACATTTTTAATGTATTTTTTATCATTCGTGTAGAGTTATAATTAAGTAACGATTGATACTTTATTAGGAAAATTTATGAGCGGCCGAATTAACTTCTTTTTATATAACTTACGTAAATAAAGGATCAATTTTTATTAAAGGGCTTTTTAAACGTAATTTTTTAGGTGTTCTCTTGTGTAACAATTAAGATTTTGCGGGTTATTCTATATTTATATAACTTTGCAATGCGGGGTAGTTAGACAAGTATTCGATAGTTTTATGCGAATCGATGACACGTGTTTAATGCAATTTCCCGCGTTATACGATGTTCTTTTCAAGCTTACAGATTTAACTTTATATTGAAAGTAACTCCTAAAAGAGGTCGAACACTTGTGAACGAATTAACGCTATACCCAATTATTAAAATTAATATTTCTGAATTAAATATCTGTAATTTATTCTTAAAAAAACTACATAAAATATTTCAAAGACATAAAACACAACTTGCTATCCTGGAAATTCAATATTAAATAACAAGTTACCTCAAAAAAGTCTTCGTATTTTTCAAAAAAATCTCTCTATTTTGCATGGATATACTGGTGTATCCACAACAGCTTTTAAACATCTGCGAATATATCTCATTATTTCCGTCTTCTTTAATTTCTGAATAAATGATTCTTCATTCATCGATTTTTGATGTTCTTAATTCCCTTTTCGTTTAAATGCCGTATCTTCAAATCAGTTCTCTTCAAATATTTTTTATAAGTAAGGTGGTGCAACAAAACTTCTGGACAATTTCAGGAATAATTCAAGAAAAAGTTTATCAATAAACTTCGTAGGCCTTTTTGTAGCACTCAAACGTGAAGTTTTCACAAATTTTCTACTACATCCAACTTGGTTTTAAATATACATTCCTTCTTTAAAGCAGTTTATCGCATAGAGGGACGTAAAATGGGATAAGGTTACTAATTTAGCAATATTCAGAACAAATTTACCACTATGATGAAAGATAATTAAGTAATTAATTTAAAAATTCTGTAATATATAATAAATAGAATGAAAATCTATTTAGACTGTCTGAATTATAAATAGAATATTACGAAGAAAGCAAGCAGAAATTAGATCTAAACAATTTTATAAATGTCGCCACGATGAAAAAAAAAGAAGTGACAGACGATAATTTTAATTATATATTTATCCGAAAATGTTTCAGTTTACGATAATTTTTGTGAAATGTTCATTATCTATCTCCTTACACTTAACATTTTTACATAAAATGAAAATGAATCAATATTTTTTAATGCTAGATTTTATTAAACTTTCTTAAATCTACAAATTTTTAAAGCGCACCAACATTCTTAGAAGACACTGAATATACTCTCGAAATGCACAAAAATATTTAAAAATGAATGAAAACTTTCAAAAATGAGGACCGTCTGCAATATTTTTTATTATTTCTAGTAAAAAGTTAAAATAAGTTTTGATTCTGCAAGAAGTAACTATAAAAGTAAAACCTCCATAGCGATAAGTCATGTCCCGCAGCGAATTTCACTTTTGACTTTTCGGCAGTGTCCGCGACACGATTCTATGCTAAACGATATTTAAGTTCCACATCCAAATTGATTCAGATGCAACGTCGTTCGCTAGTTTCTCAGGTCACTGTGGCTATAACAAGTGTTTACGATGACTGTAGGTCCAACCGTACTGAAATGAAGTAGCATCGCAGAGATGACAATGGTATACGAGAATCGCGACCGACTGCATTACCTCAAAAATGTCTGAGTGCCTTCATTCTCAACTCAAGCAGTTGATTTGTGGCTACCACATTGTAGAAAAAATATAGTAAAAAAATTATAACTGAGAAGAAACATTCACTGAAAGTTTTCAATCAACATTAATATAACGCGTTTGTGAGGAGGGGACAATAATTGTCAAATAAATTTGCATCTAAAAGATTCATATAACTGAATAATGGGATTCATAGATATTCATATAATGATCAAATATATTTTATGAATTCTTTTATAGGGTAAAGTGGCTTACAAAGATATTAATTCTAGTCAATGCTTCATAGCAAATATCACTGAAGAGTCACTAGAAAGAGACAGAAGGAGGCTCAGGAATTTAAGAGTAAAGTATCTTTTGACTTTTCTATTAGCATTAAACAATAAAGAGTGGAGGATTAATTTCAGTCTATCGCACAGAATGGCGTTGTCCGGGGTTCTTTCTTGCCGACCTTTATCATTCGAGAGGAGTCCATCAACGAGACCCAGAAATTTGGAAATCGCTTGGCAAGGTTCTGCGAAGGAAACACGGTTTCGCTCGTGGAGAGACAACAGCGTGAGTAAGATATTTTACTTAAGACACTTGTTTTTTCTATTTCTTGTTCAATAAAAAAATGAAAATAGATGTTTTTTACAAATACCGAGCTCAATTTTACTTACCATCAAAATATTAAATAAAGCATAAATGACTTTGATTTGTGTAATAAAATTGCATTAAAAATATATATTAAAATAGTTATAAATTAACTACGAAACAACTTTTCACTTAACACAACATAACTTCATTTTGACTACTAAAAGTATTCCATGAACTATACAAAATACAGATCAGTTACTAAAACTTGGTAAAAACGGTCAAAGCTGTCGCATATGACATATTTTTAAATTCCTAAATGTAGTTATTTATATGTTCAGGAGTGGTACTACGTGCTAAGCAATGTATTGTTCTGTGTTCTTATATATTATAAATTTGCATAACACATTTTACCACAAAAATAAAAACAAAAACAAAGCAGAAAACGAGTAAACTGTGCTTTATATGGTATTATTATAGGTTAAGACATTTTTTTTAATGCAGTTTCTATCGGTTATGTGGTCAGCTTAGAGGTCCAGAAGAATCAGACCCTATAAGCGGGGTGATCATATATGCGGAACAATACAACCCTATTGTGCTTATACCGTGTATTTTTAATCCATAAGAGAATAGCCTTATCCACATTCCCATAAGGCAGGAGTGGGCAAATACTTTTAACGCGGGCCAAAATGAAATTTTCAAAATGTCTCCCGGGCCCGAGGATTACTTTGTTTGTTACTTTGTTGCTTGAATAAGTAACAACTATTTTGTTGCTTATTCAAGTTTTTTGTCATGTTTTCTGCTGCACTTTGAGGTTCTTTTAAAGAAAGTGAAGCATATTTTGGATGTTTTGATTTAAAATGCCTGTTTAAATTGTATTCCTTAAAAACAGCAATTGTTTCCTGGCAAACTAAACAAATTGCTTTCTTATCAGTGTTTGTAAAAAGGTATTTTACCGTCCATGCTTCATTGAAATTTCTGCACTCCAAATCAACTTTTCTTTTTTTTTTTAGATTGACTCATTTTACAATGGCCTAAAAATAAATAATTTAATTATTACAATAAAATAAAACCAATGTTTTAAAATTTTGTCTACAAGAAGTCCATTTTTTTTTCAATTTATTATATTTGCAAAATAACAAACATTAGTTTCAAAAGAAGTGACGAGTATGCGACTAGTGGTAATCAAAATAAACAGTTCGCGAGCTACGATCTGTCGTCCCTCGAAGAGTGAGAGGAGTGCACGTTCAATTCTATGTAGTCACGATTTATGAGAGTACGTATGTTGCATACATTAAAGTAGGGATATGGTTACAGCTGTTCAAATTATAATACTCTCTATTATTTATATATTTTTCATTATTTATATGTACACTACGCATACAAATACTGTTGATTTCAACAAAATCGCATATGAGATTAAAAAAATTGCCTGCAGGATTTTTCAAAGGGCCGGCTTTTGCCCACCTTTGCCATAAAGTGACAAACGCTGACGTTTTCTTCCTTGATTACCGATTTCAACACTTAAGGACCAAAGTTTGGAAGCTAAAATGTTGTTTAATGTCGTCCGGGTAATCGAATTTGCTTTGGCGAAAGTAGCCTTTGAAAGATTAGATTTAAAAAAAAATTTTCAATCAATTCCTTTTAGGCAGCAAATGATAAATTCTTTCTTTTCGAAGCCATAATTTAAAAAAATGAACGCTCTTATTCGTGACGTATGATCCAAATGCAACAAAATTTTCCTTTACTTGTTTCGTCTCAATTTCAACTTCAGCATGGAGAGATAATTTCAACCAATAAACAGACAGATGTCCACCTCTTGTCAGGGGGCAAGAAAACTGAGAGAGGTGATGTCTACACAAACAAGAAAGGGCGAAAGGGGGGGGATAAAGGCTTGAATTCAGGTTCTCTCCGGTTTTGCACTGACTTAAAAAAAAAAAAAATGTTGAAAACACGAAACTGGCCATATAACCGTTAACAAGAAAAAGAAAGTGACTGTATAAGCGGTGCATTTTAACACATGTTCCCTATTAAGTTAGACGGGACTTTAGAAAACTGATCATATAAGCGGGTGACCCTATAGCCGGTACTGACTGTATTTAGTTAGAAAAATAGATTTACAACTTATTAAAGAAGTGAAAATTCAAATTCAATATCTTCGTTTATATGCTCCCAAAGAAAAAACACGTCTAATTTCTCAAAGTCCATCTATCCCGTGTTCTTAAAATCTGCCGTGTCGGATGATTATTTCAAAGTCCCGATAAAAGCAATTTATGATATTCAAAGTATCTTGAAAAGCCGAAATCCCTTGAACTGTATTCCGAATAAATAGAAACAAAGTCCATATTGCGCAAAACGTTGTCCAAGACCTAAACAATTCGAATTTTCTTATGTACCTAGTTAACCCTTTCGTGGATCATTTATTTCTCCCACAACGTTTTCAAACTTTCAAAAGAGAAATGCTAATTATATTCAATTGATCAAACAACAGATGACATAGCAAAACTGAAGCGGGAATCAGTCTTCTCATCGTTACAATAGCAAGGTCAATATATTATGGGTTTTGCGGTTCTCACAGGCGTATTTTGTAAAATCATGTAGGTGGGAATTAATTTTCCCAAGGTCTTCGAAATGGTTAAAAAAATTTCTAACTATCGATGTGTCTTAAAATCGTCCAAGTGGGGAAAAAAAACTATCTATATGCTTCAAAAGTGTAGTGATAGTCCTTCATAAAATCAAAGTTCTAAATTCCCGTGTATTCACTCCTATTTATTGATAAGTTCCAGACAAAAAATCGAAGTTGCCAGCAGAATTCAGAAAAGCCCAACGGGTAAGCAGACAGGAAAACGGGTTCACAGCACATACAAGCAACAGTCCAGGAGGATAAGTGGGATGGTTTTAAGGCTTGCATGGGCAATAGCTAGTCCCAGAAGCGGGAAGGCCAAGATGGTGGGCACAAGTTCGATGCAGGGCCGTTTAGCCAGGTGGGGAAGCGGGAGAGAACGGCAGGGGGGGGGAAATCGGGTACACGGGCTCGTCCCATATACAGGCAAGGCCTGCTGAAGGCAAGTAAAGCTACGACGAAAGTTCTTAGTCTTGAGGAGAAGCAGGCAGGAACACAAGATTGTCGCAAAAGGCAGACAGGTCCGACAATACGGAACATGTATTTAACGATGCAGAAAGCGGGGAAGTTCTCATCCTGACAGAAACACAGGCTCATTTCGCATGGGAAAAGGATCTTCAGTTGTATAATCGGAAAAAGGACTCGTCGAGGAGGCTGGCATGAAAGGCAGTAGGATAATCGAGTACACGAATTCGACTCAGAGTCTATCAGAGAAACAAGCAGGGCCAAGCAGTGTGCATTCAAAACCTCGTCTCAGGAGCTAGTTCTAAAGCAGGTAAGAACACAGGATCAAGGGGGGGGGGGTAAACAGACTGGACGGTTGTACAATCTGAGACACATGTTCGTCGCAGAAGTCAATGGGGTTAGGCTGACCCTGCTTACATGGAACATGGACCTGTAGCAGGCGCGGGAAAGGGCACGGATGCAAGCAATGGCAGTGGAGAACTTCTATGGCTGGCTGAAAGGAAAGCGAGAACACAGGTTCGTAGGAGGGTGGCTGGCCCGGCCGTCGGTGACACGGACTTGATGCAAGGGCCGGCGAGAAGGTAAGGAATGTCACACGGCCATTCAGAGGAAAGGGCTCGTCTCAGGGGATAGCTGTATCTCAATGAAATTTTCCATGGTGATTCAGGTCAAAAACGGAAAGGTATCAAATAGGGCAAGGTCATGTGGAGATAAAACGCTTTTTAATGAATTGTATTTGGCGACTCTATTTCAGCATCATTTGATGTATTTTCATTTTAATCACGTGCTAAAATAATTAAAATATTTTAAGTAACTTAATGTGACAGCGTTCAAACGTATTTTCATATAATAGAACTTTCCTTGCTTTTGACAACATTAACTTGACTTAATTCATTTTATGAATTTTCATTCGGTATACTTATTTCGTTTCGGAATTCATTTGCGCCATTTTTAAAATGCAATTTATACAATAATCATATTATTATGATAATATGATTATTTTGGAAATTAGTGATATTGTTAGTGTAGTTCATAACTAAAAATAATTTAAATTTTGAAATAAACATTTTGGAACCTTTATTGCCAGATCAGAGGGGATAAGGAACAACGAAGACGGATATGAAAAAAACTTAATTTAAAATAAGAGTTTTAAATTGGAGACTTGACAATTAGAGCACAAGTAAATAATGGTTGGTTTTATTTGCAGATCGTCGTAAGAGAGACGCCGACGAAAAAGGTCAGTTCACTCACCATTCCTACGGCCATTACGGACATCAGAGCAACAACTATGCGCATTACGGACACGAAACTTACCTGACGGGATCTGTCGACAAGGACGGGCAGATACGGAACCCACGTATCAGTCACCAGCAGGTAAGGAACTGGCACAAACACATCTACAGCTAGGGTCTTCAAACATATGATCTATACCAGAGATGACGAACCTAATGTACGCGACAGGTACAAATCAAATTATTTTTATTCACTTATAATTATTACTCACTTTTATTCACTTCGTGTAATTTTGTTTATCGAAGGACCATTCAGGTTTTGCAGGTGGACCACTGCAGACAAACATCGCGCGCCTTCTCTTTTTCTTGAAAAAAGATCTATTTAAATATCAGATTTGAGACGGAAAATTCTTGCAGATCATGCCCATCAAGTGCAAACCATGAAACAATAATCCATGCACTTTTGTCCCATATGGATGGTCTTATTTAGTCTACTTGTCCGAGGTACTATTACAGTATAAACACTATTTGACCTTGAATCATCTCCGCAACTTCATCGCCCTCAGGAGGTGGGACTTATCTCTCGTTTCTATGCCTCATTATGCATAAAAATATCAAGGAAAAGAGGATTGATATAATCAAGACATATAAATAAATAATTAAAAGTTGTTTTGTAATAAACTTTTGAAAACTACCATGTTACATTGTTCAGGCATGCTTCTTTACACAACTATCCCTAATTTAACAGTTGCCTTAGTTTACTCATAACAGCATAAATATTTCTATATACATTAATTGAACGCTTGATAAAACTTAAAAAAAGCACTTTCATTAACTGTTTCAATTTATAGGTCCGATCAGAGAGTTCTTCAGGATATCCAGGGCGTAGCTACAGAGGTGGGCCAGAATTATCTGCAGACGATTCAACATTGGGCATAAGTAGCCCTCAAATGCAAACACAATATCAAATGCCTACCTACCAACAAACTTCTGGCAGTAATGGAAGAAACTTTGGAACTGGAGGCTCTGGGCAATTTTCACTTCAAACAGCCCAGGAGAGTGGATATCAATTGAACTTGCCTTTAGGATTACAAGCAGGCAATACGTATCGGGGTGGGATCCGAAGCTCTGGTCAATATGGAGTTGGAGGACTTCAGCCACAAATTACAACAGAATATCAGAAATATCCGGGTACTGTACAATCACAAATTTATAGACCGGGTGATCAAAGAGGACTCGATCAAATATCTCCTAGAGTTCCATCAATTCCAGGGATTCCAGCATCATCAATTAAAACAAGTATAACTCCAGATGATTACACGAAAATTAGAGGCAGACCATCTTTGCCTGGTTATCTTGACTCGGATCACACTCCTCAGTTACCTAGCACAAGTTTAGGAAGGATGCCTACAGTCACACATCCAATATCTTCTACAACGACTGATGAGCAGCGTGTCGAGGGACCGACGGTAAGAGGAAGAGATACTTCGGGTTTACAAACTGATTCTAGATTTTTTAGACCAAGTGGCCCGACACAGCCTGGTGCCGATTTAGACAACATATCTAAAGATCAAAGATTATCTGGACATCGAATACCACCTAGAATAGAGCATTCAGGATTACAAACAACATATCCTGGATCTAGGATGCCATTACCAGAAATACAAACCCCTATCTATCATCCTGGAATAAGTATGCCTTCAATATATGCTCCTGAAACTAAAGTGCAAACACCTAGTAGCTTAGGATCAGGTATACAAGTACCCAGTTTCCATCCAGGTGTAGATATGCCCTCGATTCATAGGCCTGGTATTTCAGATCTTAGCTCTTCCGGTATATCTGGAGAACCAGGAACAGGGATTCAGACCGGAATAGGTGTGCCAGGAACTCAAACGACAGGCATGCAACCTGTGTTCAGAACACCTAGTCACAAGGTACCAGGCATTCAGCAGCAATACATACCTAGCAGTATAACTCCACAACAGCAATTTTTACAACCATCAATCACATACCCAAGAGAATATGGAATTAATGGTAATATCGTGAGAACACAAGACCCTGTTTTACGTCCTCCCACTATTCCAGGCCATCCACATTCTGACAGACGAGATTTAACCCAAACATATTCCCCTCGATCGACAGATTCTACAAGACCAGGCACAGTAAGAACTGATCATGACAGAAATGGAATGCAACAACCGGGAAGCTTATATCAACAACCTACTGAAAGAGGAAGGGAATATACTGGGGTACGAATTCCTCCATCAGTATCGGGAATTCCTGGTGACAGTAGAGCAACACCTGGTATAAGACCAGGTGACGCTCAATTTTTATCAAGAGGAGAAGGTCCTATATCACCTGAACAAACAAGAGGATATCAAATACCTTCACTGCGACCAGGACCAGATGGAACATTTCCGGGAATTCCTGGTGACAGTAGAAGCATACCTATAACTGGCGTAAGACCAGGGGATGTTCAATTTTTACCAAGAGGGACAGGACCTATATCCCCTGAACAAACAAGGGGATATCAAATACCATCATTACGACCGGGACCAAGAGGAACAACACCAGGAATTCCTGTTGATAGCAGAGGCACACCTATAACTGGCGTAAGACCAGGTGATGTTCAATTTTTACCCAGAGGAACTGGACCCACATCCCCTGAACTAAGAGGATATCAAATACCATCATTACGAACAGAACCAGGTGGAACAGCTCCAGAATCTGCTGTACGTGATTCCCGTATAACATCCAGAGGAACAACTCCAACATTAATAGCACCTGGAGACAGAAGAATCGTAACAGATCAGTTTGGACGAGGAAGTACAGGACTTCATGGCCAAGACTCTGCAGCTTCGCAAACACAAATTCAAACTGGCTTAGAAGGAACGGCAGCAGAAGCCTCAGCAGCTGGACAATACAGAGGGCTAGGATCTCAAACTCAGGTTCAAGGTGGTTATGCTGGAAATGGATCTTTTTCAGCTCAAGCGCAATCAGGATTTACTGGTGGCGTGGTGCAAAGTCAAGTTCAAGGGAGTAAATTAGGAGGTTTATCAGGTTCAAGTGCTCAAGTAGAACGTGTAGGTTCAGTGCAAAGCCAAGTTCAAGTAGGGCAGCCTAGTGGAGCTGCTAGTAGTAGCGCTCAAGGAAGATTTTCAGGAGGTACAACACAAGTACAGGCGCAAAGTGGAAAAACAGGAGGAAGTGCAGGAGCTCAAGCTCAGTCAACAGGATTAAGTAGCAGTCATGTACAAGTTAACATCGGTGGAAATGATGTAAGTGAAAGAGAGAAATTTCAAGGAACTGTTTCAGCTTCAGTACAAGGAGGTCATTCATCAGGTCAGTCGCAAACGCAGTTGCAAGGTGGATATGAATCAGGAAGGACGTATGTAGCTACGGCACAGGGAGGATTTGATTCATCTTCAGGTGTTCAAGTATCTGCACCACCTGTAGGCTCATTAACGAGACTTTCAAATCATACATTAGGAACAGGACAACCTTCTAGTGCTGTAAGTAGTCAAGGCCCTCTACATACAGTTAGTGGAAGACCTGTGGTAGGTTCACCAGCCATTAGATTACCCCCAGGATATGATCTTAATGGGAGGCAAACAGCCGAAACCCTAGGATTGAGATCAAGATATCCAACATTAGACCAGACAATACGTACACAACCCACTGTACCAGAGCTAGACCAAAGACCATACTCGGGTAGGCTGCCGCAACAGCAATATCTTTCTGAAGTAAGTCCTCAGAGAACTTTATATCCCCCTCAGTCACAATCTGAATCCATCCGAGGATCCAGAGTACAATATCCATCTTTGCCCTCTGATACACAAAGATATTTTCCGCAATCTCAGATTACAGGTTATCCATATCCTGGTTATCCTACAGATATAACAGGCACATCAACAGGTACACGGGACGAAAGTCAAATATCAGGAATTTCAGGCACTCCGGGTTTTAGAAGGTACGATCAAAGTGGAATATTGTCCCCTGATTTTATTCCAGGTTCTCTTCCCACACATCCATCAGAAATTCCAGGTTATCCGGGTGGAGCATTGAAGCCACCTACTTATTTACCAGGAATTATCCAGGGTCAGGATGGTTCACAATATATTTCAAAAACGAGACAAGACGGCACAGGAGAAGCATCATATCCATCATCAATCATACCTTCTTGGCGCCCAACTGAACAACATAATGACACAACAGGAATTCCATCTATTTACCCAGATCTTTCCAGACAGCAGCCAGGTGCATTTTCTCAGATTCCTTATTCCCCTACTTTGGAATCGAGACACATACCTGGTTATCCATCAAGTTTAGTACCACCAAAACAGCGACCGGATTCAACATTAGATGAGACAACAGGTTTCAGACCTGGTTCACTACCTGGAATACAAACAGAACACTATCCAATACCATCTCATTATCCTGGTCAATCTCCAATTTGGCCTCAAAGTTTGCAAACAACTCCTTCCCATATACGTCCTGGTGAACAATCTATTTTGTCAAGACCCGATGCAGTTCCCCACTTTGGTTTACAGCCCCCCTCATCATCACACATCAGACCCCAACAACCTGGTCAAATGGAAACCCGTCCTGGAGGACAGTCTGTTTTGACAGGACCTGATTCCACCCCCTACTTTGGTTTACAGCCTCCATCCTCATCGCATATAAGACCCCAACAGCTTGGCCAATTCGAACCACGCCCTGGTGAACAATCTATTTTGTCAAGACCCGATACAGTTCCCCACTTTGGTTTGCAGCCTCCATCATCATCGCACATCAGACCCCAACAACCTGGTCAAATCGAAACCCGTCCTGACGGACAATCTGTTTTGACAGGACCTGATTCCACTTCCCACTTTGGTTTACAACCTCCACCTTCATCACACATCGGTCTTCAGCAGCCTCAGATCTCACCAAGAGTTTCCCCACCAGGGATACGTCCTCCCTCCAAAACAACCTATATTACGCATGCAGGACAGCCAGGAGTCTCAGAACCAGATACAAGAAATTGCTGTGAAGCTCTGAGGGACTTGAAAAGGCGATGTTGTGGCAAAACATCTAAAAAAGATGAAGGTTCATCTTGCTGCAAATCTACAAGCAGTGACGAAATATTTGACTTTAGTTCAGAAGATGATGATGATAGCAAGCGTGATGAACCATGTAAAATTGTCAAAGCAATTTGCTACATTGTATACAAACCTGTTGGTAAAGCAAGGGTTTGTAAGCCTACACAAACAAATGGATGTTAAAAATACCTAGTTCAAACTGATCCCTAATTTTTGATAAAAATTATGTGTCACAAATACCTTGTTTTTAAACACAACCCACTAAAATGCATCCTTTTTTTTAATCAACAAAATATTTTAATTTTTATCATTAGTCTGTATAGATCACTTTTTTTTGTTTATTGTAGTATTTTTTTAATATTTATATAATACCAAATTATTAAAAGTTATCAAGACACAGTTAATTAAAGTTTATTCCCTTTAATTATAAGCAGGGTGTTTGTTCAGTAAACAGGAATTATCAGGTAATTTGGCATTTTTGGAAATATCGGGAAATTATCAAAGAAATTAAAAAATTATTTTTTTTTTAAATCAAAAATTTTCTAAAAAAAATTTTTTTGGAAAAAAAAAAGAAATTTTGTAAATTAAAAATACTCTCCAATTGCAGATCTCTTGTGCATATTTTTAAAAAATGCTTATTCTCTGTTCTCATGGAGAAAGGAAAAGAGGAATATTAAAAAAATGAGACAATCAAAGCTTAAAATAAATATATAAATAAAATTTAGTTGCAAAGCAATTTGAACCAAAAATGTCAATAATAAAAAAATAAGCTAACAAGAAAATGAATGCTACCATGGAGCCTATTGAATTTTTAAAATAATAACGTACAATTTTTAATTAATATGTTTGGCTGTATTATTTAAATAAATAAAATGTAAAAAAGCAGAACTGCTAGAGTTGTCATACTTTTTAATGAAATAAATTCATCCTCTGTTCCTCACACTACAAAGACAAAAAAAATTTAATGAATTGGGATTTTATTTATATTAAAATTTATAATTTTATTTAAATATAAATTTATATCTAACACTAGTCTTATAAAAGACAAAATTTCTTTCAATTGCATATTATTTAATACACAACTGAAAGAAATTGTGTTTTAAATAATGTGAATTTAACAAGAAAAAAAAATTAGGATTACATTTAATTATCAAGGAATTTCCAAATAGCTTCTGAATAGACATATTGATAAGTCTGAGGAAAGTATTTTTTTACAATTTTTCCTAAACTTTAAGCCTGTCTTACACTTTAATTGGTATAAGCATACTTTAAATGGATTATATCATTTGGGAATTTTCTAATTTACTATTCCTGAATTATAGACAATTGTAAAAGAGCTAAATTCTAAAGTTTATTTACTTTTGAAACTTAATGGATTTGAAGAAACAGAAAATATGAAAAGGTACTAGACATTTAGTTTAAATTGAATCTAAGCTTTAAATAAAAATATGCAAGGTACTTTATTTGCAACAAATACCTTTAATTTAAACTCAAACTATACTACAAAACTTTAAGGTAAAAGAAAGGAAATAGCAACAAATTGAATTTTCAAAAATATCGATTAAAATAAGCTAATGATAAGTAAGTCTTATTTCAAAAGTAAAAACTCTAGCTATTCAAAGAGATTTCCTTCCCTGGCAGGCTTTCAAAAGAATGTATTAAGCAATTTTCTGTAAGACACAATTTCAATGAAAAGAATTTTGCCCTCTCAAGTCTTTGACTCACAGAAGGTATAAAATGTATTGTTCTATAAAATCTTATACAGGAAACATGCCATAAAAAAACTTATAACTTTGGCTATTTTCCCATTTCTTGCAATCTTTCTAAAATTATCGGAATTTCAAATTACCTCGATATAAACAATGAAAACTCACATACTGAACATGTCATCAGAGCCTATAAATTCAATGAAAATATACAGAGCAAGGTATCAATATAAAGGTTAAAAAATCATAGACAAGCAATATTAACCATGCATATACAAATGGTAAAAAATATGAACACAGCTATATCACATATATCACAGCTGGGGAGGTTCTTTTCTTTAAAACATAACGCTGGGTTACAGGATTGAATTTTGATAAAAATCATGACATTTCAAAATTCATTCAATACAGCAAAGAATGTCTCAGTAACTCTTTATCATGTTCAAAGATTTGTTAATTTGTAGCGTTAGTCAAACTTTTTCAAAATATTTGCTACAAGAGGGCTGGCTAGATTCAAAAGCATCTATTTAAAACTGATTCCAAATAGCAACAAATACCCATGCCGACAGTGAGGTTTGACTCTGATATTAGAAAGTTACACCCTACCTGTTCAAGTATGGTTTGTACTTATAAGCAAATTTAAATATTAAAATCGAAGTTTCCCATTTAAACACTTTATATAACAATACTTTAGTCCCAAAAGCAGAGTTCTTAATTAAAATAAGTAAATAAATTATAAAAATAGTTATTTATATCATTAAAAATATGTGATTAAATTTAATTATAATACTTGTAACATTACCTACAATACTTATGCTATATTCAGCAAACTATAAAATACCCCGTGAAATGAAAAAGCAATAATTTGCTTGTAATAGAGTAATGCTGTAATTTTTAATTTTATTCTATGATTCAGTTATTAAAATTTTCCTCATTCCATTAAACTTGCAGTTTGCAGAACAACAACGTGAATTTACACTTAGCATTTTACCAAACCAAAACTTATTTGCCCAGACTGAGAATGTTTACAAATATTTTATTGTTAAATTAAATTGTAACCATTTATTTTTGCTGGGTACCCAAATACATATACATGCAAAATTAATAGAAAAAAAATTCTAACAAAGAAAATTACAATTCTTTGTTTTTGTCACACATTTCCCATTATGTGATAATTTATTTAATTCCATTTTGAATATTGGTAATGGATTAAGGTTATTATGGAAAAATAAACTTAAGCAATTAAGTAGAAATAAAATAGACAAAATCTGAGCTTGTTTTAAAAAATCAAAGTCATCATAACAAGAAAAGTTATAATCGGATATATTCAAATCATATCTACTTTAAAAATTCATCAAGGAAATACTTTTTGTCTAAAATTCAAAAATTTCAAAGATATTAATTACATTTTATAATAAATATATTAAAATTTTTTATGATAAAATAGATAACATACAAAATCATTGCATCCAACAAAATATTAATCTTAAAAATGCTTCTACCAATCTTATATGTTTGAAATCATGTTTGCATTTATTTATAAATAGAAAAAAAAAACATTAAAAAAATTCAAAATAATGAAAGTAGACATAATAATTCTATTATCTAATTAAAAAAATTAAACGATATTTTTATTTAAACACTTTAATAAAAAATAAACTTTACATTTTTTCAATTTGTAACAATGTATAAAAGGGGTTTACTCCCCTTTAGAGCTTCAATCTCTTTATATCTTCATATTTGAAATCTTTCCTAGAGATGTTAAAAGAAAACATTTAAATAAAACAATTCACCTCAAATATAATCTAAAGAACAGAGATATATAATGAGATGTATGTGTGTGTATATATATGACATCAATATTATGTAACATTTTAACAGGTAAGAAACATATTATAGATTTATCTGTGCATACTATTATAAAACTGGCGTCAAAATAACAAATATTTCTTCTGTTTTAATTTTACATCAGGTAACTATCTATATAAAAAGAGATCCACCAACCTCAATAAGATACAAATCCTTTGTTTTTTGTTATTGATAAACAAACTGAGGCTTTATTTGAGAATTAGCTAAAAATTCATTCACACTTGCACTTCTATGTGAAATTGTTAAAATTAATACCATGAAGCCCAAGAGTTATACTTTAAATATCTATCACAGTTCTTTATTTGTTTAATCAAGTACAACTAGGTATCAACATGACCTTCAAGATTTGCAGTAGCAATTTCATCTCGTTGAAGACTGCAAAATTATGATTGCAGTGTGATGACATTGACAATATTAACACCCAACTTGGCAGTGACAAAAAGTTTAACATTTTGATTTCAAAAATCTGGCAATTAGTACATTTTCCCCAGAACCTGGAAAATGATTAGAAAAAAAAAGTACTGTTGGGTTAAACCTGGAGAGTTGATAGATCTGTAAAATATGTTTATTTAAAAATTAACATTCATTTTAACTTCTAAAATATTTTGGCAGCTTTGATATGCTACTATAAACTTGTATTCACTTTACTTCTGATTACACATTTACCATTTTTTTTTTTTTTAAGTAAATTCCTATCTCTGATACAGTGTTGCTATGCTCCAATAAATCATTTTCATTCTTAATTCTTTTCCAAGTTTTAACTTCAAACTTTTAATTATGGCATCGAAACTAAAGAGTGCGACGATGACACTTGCTACTCCTCTCATGACCACCTAGCTAATGTTTTTAATTTGTATACATTTTTCTTAAATTTAATTTGTATTTTTTCAATCATGTTTTTAACTTCTTGATTTTGCAATGTATTCAATTTTAAGCTGTATTTGGGCTGTAAATATTTTCTCAATTTTTATGACTATTTTTTATAACTGTTTTTGCACCTATATAACTTTTTTTAATTTTATGATGCACATTTTGATGAGTAATTAAAATCATTTTAACAACTGGGGATTCGGCTTATAGCCCCGATTCCCTTTATAACTGATAGCCTTAATATCAATCTGTTTTTTACCTTAAAGCCAGAATCTGCCTCACTTCTGTTGGTGTTAATCTCCATGTCAAGGAACCAGAATTAGATCCCCACGTGTCTAAAATTTCAGTGACCTGAAATAAATTCAAGTGGGAAAATCAAGTATATATATACAGATAAGAATAATACAGAAAAAAATTGTACAATTTAGGAAAAAATGAATCACATAAATGAAAATTAACATAAAAAGTTGACAAAACAAAGTGCAAGAGAATAAAAATAGTGAAATTCATGTAGACACTTGATATTATATTAGAAAAAAAATTAGTTTAAGTATGTATATGTACTATAAAATTTTCTAATAAAGCTTAACTTTTAAACCAGGGAATTTGCTTTTGTTAAAGTTGTGTCACAATCGGGACTTGTTTCCCCAATATATTAGGTTCATTCCATGGAGACTAATATATAATATAGCATTTACACAAAGAGAGGGTAATAATTTTACAAATTATTACTTTATAATCTGTATATTTAAATTTCTTTTCAGTGTCATAATATTATAATAGGTTCAGACACCATAAAAAAAACAACTTTAATATGACTTTTGTAATGAATTGCTAGCTGTCTTTGTGAAAATTAAGGTGTATGACTAAAGTATCATTTTCTCAACTTCACGAAAGGCAATGTTATTTGTCGAATTATTCTCATGGAGCTTATAGTCAGAAAACTTACATTTAGGTGTTTTTCAATGTTGGGAATTGAGGATTAATTCTAAGCATGCAATAGATGCTAATTTCGTCTCAAATAGTAACTATACAAAAATATTAGTTAAAACTTGTGTGATTAACATAACATGCAAGTATGCAAATAAATAACACATTCATATGATGGAATAATTTGTTAATAATTTAAATTTTTTGCATTTTTTTCTGCATGAGTTATTTTATTTTCATTAATATTAATACTAATGGTAAATTTTCACTTGCTTGCACAAGGTCATGAAAAGAAATTACTCTCTAGCAATGTGGATATGTATAGGCAAGTTTAATAATTAATAATAAAGGGAATAATCTGCATTGTGGGTAATCAAAGAATAACTGATAAAAAGCAATAAAACAAACTTACACTCTCCAAATTTAATATAGAAGCAATTTGCGTAAGCCTGGCAAATTTATCTCTAATTGTCCAAGTAGTAACAGTAGTTAAATAAGCAATTATCATCCTCAGCTCTCGATCAAACTGCAGGCCTCCCAGCTGCATGAAAAAGAAAAAAAAACAAATATTTTGAGTTGTACTTATTAACATGATTCCTTATAATATGAATAAAGTAAGGCAACATTCAGGTAAAATTCATTTGAAATATACTAAAAAGTACCTAAGAATATCTGATGCAGCAAAATGGATATTAAGTTAGTATACTTAGGCTAGTTGGTATTGTGGTCGTTTTAGGAGTCACATAACTTCTCATGAAAAGATGGTTGTCATTGCCTTGAGAGGTTTGGACTTCTTAGATGATTTCTTGTCATTTATAAGCAGGCACTAAGCAGAAAGCCCAAAGCTTGGCCTGCCACCTCCAGAGTTATTATTTCGGAACTTGGAGGACATTAACCACTTGCGCTACGATTTAACTGCCGGTGGCCGCGCCGTGCCCCACGACATTAAAAAATTTTTGAAGTATTTTTGAAAAAATACTTCAAAAAATACTTCATTCAATTTTTCAGCACTATAGTAAGATATCTCAAAAACTAAAGGAATTCTCGTGTAAAAAAAATCGTACAACATACTCAGGTATATTCTCAAGACAGCACGCGATGTTATTCACTGTAGAAGGAAGAATGAACGGCTGAACTCTTACGATTAGCCGAGGTACCACGCACAAGTCGCATTTGTTTCTGCGCGAAGTGACTATCGACATGGTATTCACGTCGCATTTGTTTCTGCGCGAAATGACTATCGACATGGTATACACGTCGCTTTCGGTTCTGTAACAAAAGCATCTCAACGTGCCTGGCACGTCTTTGTAGCACAAGTGGTTAAGACCACAAACCGATTTAAGTGTCTCAGCCACCACTAATGATCATAGCAAATCTTCAATCAGAGCCCAATCCCAAAAATCTAAGTTATGAGACTGCTAACTTTGTCGAGTGACCTAACGTAGCTCATTATGTACTTAACCATCACGTTTAATGATAATGGTATACCTAAAGGGAGTGCAAAGGAACGTATGCACCCCCCACAATTCTTCTCTGAGTTTAAATATTTCAGAATATTACTTTTATTATACAATTATAGATGTTCTAAACTAAAATTCTCTCTAAATAAATTCATAAGAAAAGAAAAGTTTTTGCTATCTCTGAGAAAGTTCTATAGGATACATAAACATATTTTACTAGCATACCGCCTGTCATATGACGGGATCAGTAAAAGTTTTAAATATCCAAAATTGTAAAGTTTCTTATGAGGCAGGTAAAAAAAAATGGTTTGTTTTTTGGCTGAGAATTATCTTGCAACAAAAAATAATCGATGATTCAATTTAAAATTATCACATATGTACCTAATCTATTATTTAAGCCAAATATAAAAGAAAATTATTTACGTCATATCTAAGTTCAATGATAAAACGTATGAAAATAAGGCATAATTTATATAATTTAAAATAAGAAATGATTCAATGGCAGGAATGACGTCACAATGCTAGAAAAATGTTATTTTTACCCATTTGCTGTATGAAAATTGATAAATTTGATCACCTGCTCTTAACCGGGGAAAATAGGAATTGAAATAATGGCATTAAAAGCTCGAAAAGAGGGGAAGGAGTGGATTTCGAAAGTTTTTAAGAAGGCAGTATTTTTCACTGTGATATGAAGCATATTTATACCAATTTATTTTAGAATCGGATCCATAGTTTAGGAGAAGATAAACATTACTCTCTTTGCATTTTGCTGACTGTGGATGCCTCTACCCATTCCAGGTCCAACCACTTCATAAAATTGAGGACAGATGTACAGATAACTTAGGCTATTATTATATAGGGGATATACATGTATATAAAAATATATCTGTAAGGAAAGAAATTTTAAGTATTTTGCAAAACAGAAAAGAAAAATATACCATTGTAATTTAACATGGTGCTATGTATAAAATTTCATATTTCACTGTACAATTACCTTTATAACCATTTTATAAATTCTTATCGCTTTTTCTATCATACTGATTATGACTGAAAAATGATATGATTGTTATCCATTTTTCAATGATTTTGGAATACACTGATTCCATTATTTTTTTTTAATTATCTTTATTATTGTAATATTTTAACTTGATAATAATTATATCAATCATTGAACAATTCTAAATATAAAAACATTTTTTTTGGCAATGACAATAAGCTCCTCCCACAATTAATTTTTGGGTATGCTGCTTCTTGAAAATACATTCAAATTTTGAGTGCAAGATACCCCTTTAGCGTCTAGGATGCAGTGCCAGTAGTGTAGTTCAGGAAAAACAGCTTTTTAAATTATATACATTTAATCACACTATTTACAGGTACTAATAAAATGCATTGACACAGCGAACAGCATCGCTCACATTTACCATATCTTTTGAATGATCTTTTTTGTTGTCAGATTCAACAGATACATTTTACATTTGCCAGGTGCAACAAATACTTTTTACATTTTAATAAAATGAGTGGCTTGACGCTAGCACCGCCACACCATCCCCCTTCCTGGGAAAAAGAAATTTTGTTAAAATTTTTAAGAAATAAAATCCTGATACTTAGCAGGGAAATGCACCCTCCGACCAGCACGAGTACGTGTCGGTAATTTTTCAGGCATAGATTTTTGCTCTTTTTCCAAAGGCATGGGAGATGATGTGTCGGCCAATGGAGATTCAACTTTACTTCCAGGAGTTGTTTCAAGACTGTCCAGCAATAGGTGAGCTGGTTTCAGTCTGTCGACAGTCACCGTCACTTTCTTGTTATCCTTATGTATGATGAAATTTTTATCTGCTCATGACAGAACTTTGTAGGGCCCTGTGTACGGTGGTGACAAGGATGGATGTATAGCACCCACTCGCAGGAAGACATGGGAACAAACATTGAGATCCTTGTACACAAAGGTAGATCTTGCAGAGTGGTTAGATGTCGGAGTAGGTCGCAGTTGCTGAATATGAGCTTTTAGCTTTCTTATGAAACCATTCTCTGTAGCTGGTGGTTCGCACTGGACGAAGAACTGGGAAGGTAAACAAAGATTTTCACCATACACTATTTCAGCTGGGGAGCACTGCAGATCCTCTTTGTATACCGTTCGGAGACAAAGTAGAACGGCAGGAAAAACTGCTACCCAGTGCACTGAAGTGTGAAGCATAATAGCTGCTTTCAAGGTTCGATGCCATCTCTCAATTGCACCATTCGCCTGGGGATGATAAGACACAGTATGCGAGAGACATATGCCGAAGGTTTTTGCCAACGAATGGAACACTTCACTTGTAAATTGTGAACCCCTGTCCGTGGAGATTCTCTGTGGAACGCTGAATCTGGAAATCCACCCACTATACAAGGCTTGAGTGACTGTTTCTGCCTGAATGTCAGGCAGAGATATAGCTTCAGGCCACCTGGTAAATCTGTCATTTGCTGTCAAGCAATATGTGAAACCTTGCGATGGAGGGAGCGGGCCAATGATATCAATGTTGATGTGAAAAAATCGCTCATGTAGCACCTTGAACTCAGCTAGAGGTGAATGAACATGGCGAATAATCTTCGACCTCTGACAGGCAATATAAGATCGTGTAAAATTCACAACATCTCGCCTCATGTTGGGCCATACGAAACGACTGCAAATGAGCCAGACTGTAGCTCGCACACCCAGATGGGCTAGGTCATGAAAGTTGCGAAACACTTGATATCTATGAGACTTAGGAATGTATGGACGGTTTACGTTTGCAGAAACATCACAATAGAGCATTTCAGCCCCATTTGGGACTTGTATTTTCCGCATAGTCAAGTCCATGGGCTGCTGAAGTAAACTATGAAGCTCTTCATCGTTTTGTTGGCTACGAGCAATATCCTCGTAAGATAATGGGGAAGTGAAAATAACTTCGACCCGAGAAAGAGCATCAGCTACCACGTTGTGTTTTCCACTGATATGCCTGATGTCCACAGTAAATTGGGCAATGAAATTCAAATGATTTATCTGACGTGGTGACAATTTCTCAATTTTTTGGGAAAAGGCGTAAGTAATCGGTTTATGATCCGTTAAGATGGAAAATTTTGTACCTTCTAGTAAATGCCAAAAATACTTTATAGATGCAAATATAGCCAATAAATCACAATCGTATGCACTGTACTTTTGCTCAGCCGTGCTGAGTTTTCGAGAGAAAAATCCTAATGGTTTCCAAGAACCATTCTCGCGTTGCTGGACACTGCTGCCAATAGCTCTGTCCGATGCGTCTGTCATTAAAACTATTGTTGCATTTGCATTAGGATGGCTTAATTAGTTGCTTCCTCCAGATCTTTAATGCAATCCCGGAAGGCTTGTTCTGATTCCGAAGTTCAATTAAGAGGTGTTTTGTCCCATTTTTTACATTTTCCTAACATTTTCTGTAAAGGTAATTACTTTTCCGCCACCCGAGGCAAAAATCGACGGAAAAAATTTAACGTACTTAAAAAAACGTCTTAAATCCTGGACTGTTTTTGGTTTGGAAAATTTTGCAATAGCTTCCACTTTTTCGGGCAATGGGGTAATTCCATGTTTATCAATCCTATGGCCGAGAAATGATAAATGTTCAACCACAAAAACACATTTATCGCGATTCAAAACCAAACCAAATTTTCGAAGTCGGTCAAAAACTTATCGTAAATGATCCAAATGTTTTTCCAATGAGGAAGATGCAATTAAAAGGTCATCAATGTAAACAAAACAAAAGTCAAGTCCTTGAAGTGCATTATCCATCAAGTGCTGCATTGTTTGAGCAGCATTTCGCAAACCAAAAGTCATAAAGTTAAATTGAAATAAACCGAAAGGGGTTATTATAGCAGTTTTCTGCTTATCGTCTTCATTCATTGGTACTTGATGGTAAGCACGCTTAAGATCAAGGGTGGTGAAAACCTTTTTACCGTGCAGATACAAAGTTAAATCGTTGATATGCCGAATAGGATATTTATCTGGAACAGTTTGTGCATTCAGAGCTCTGTAGTCTCCACATGGCCTCCAAGAACCATCAGATATTTTAACCATAACCAAGGGACTCGCCCAACAACTGGTAGAAGGACTACAGATTCCTTTATGGATTAAATTTTGGAATTCCTGTTTGGCTGCTACTGATTTATCTGGGGGTAACTGCAGGGCCTTAGCACCCACAGGTGGACCTTTGGTTTAAATCATATGAGTAACATTATGAGATTGCAATGTAATAGGGAAGTGTTCACCATCATCAAAAATATCATTATATTTCTGAATTAAATCATTAAAATTTATAGATGACTTTACAGCAGTTATAGATGGCGTATTATCTATGGAAATTTTGCCAATAGAAGTTAGGGTTGTTTTTTTTTATCTTTAAGAGATTTAGATTTTAAATCAATAACGATGCCATAGTATGTTAAAAAATTGGCGCCTAATATAGGTCGAGAAACGTCGGCTACAATAAATTACCATGGAAAAATTCTTCTCAAACCAATATTAATAGCTAAATTTCGTGTTCCATAAGTATTTATTTTTGAGCCGTTTGCCGCCAACAAGGTTAACAAAGATTTCGGTTTCAAACGCTCTGAGGATGTAGGAGGTATGACAGAAATATCAGCACCAGTATCCACCAAAAAGTTAAGACCTGATGGCCTATCGTGAATTATAAGACGGCAATTATTCTGGCCTTTAATGTCGGCCACCATCAACGTCTGGCCTCTTAGTTTTCCTGCTTAAAAGAGCAAGGTGGGGTACATTTCTTGGCATTTTCGCGAAAACGAAAGTGGTACCAGCACACCCCATCTTTCCTGTTAGAAGAGCGAGATCGAATGCGAGAATTATTGCCACGATTTACACTCCTAGATCTGTTAAATTTAGATATACGATCAATTTTTAAGGAGAGTTCGCTAATCTGAGCCTGCAAATGTGCAATGCTATCATTCGGGACTAACGGCACTTTCGTTTCCATCTGAGCAGAATATACTTCACTACTAGACGTTACGTCAGAAATCTTATCTGCCATAATTGCTAATTTATTGAGGTCTTCAGAAGACGTAGTTAAGATGGCTGTGATTTGAGAGGGAAGTCGTTGAAACCATAAGTAACTTCTACACCCGACCCAGCTTTCGCCATACGGGGTATCGTTGAAACCATAAGGATTTTAACAGGTTTTCATCCACATTTTCCCGCCAAATCTTGCATCTGCCTGAGCAAGGTGGAAGGGCATTGATCGCCTAATTCCACAGTCTGGAGAAACTTTCGAAACTTGCGTTCATCAGAATCACTGAAGATGGCAATTAAACGAGTCTTCAAAAGTTCGTAAGCACCAACAGTCAGAGGAGAAATAATAATATCGCTTACCTGAGCGAGTACTTCGATTTGATACTTCCGACCACCGTATGATATTTTGTGATATCTTGCAATATCCCACTGTTTATGAATTGGGATTTCAATTGAGCGAACCAAATTGACGGGTTTTCACGCCAGAAAGGTGGTACCTTTACGGAAATTCGTGCCACTTCTGGTTTTGGCTCTGAAGTAGTCGACTCACTTGTCATTGCGAAGCTGCTTGATCAAACACACGGGTCACCAGTTTAACATCTAGGATGCAGTGCCAGTAGTGTAGTTCAGGAAAAACAGCTTTTTAAATTATATACATTTAATCACACTATTTACAGGTACTAATAAAATGCATTGACACAGCGAACAGCATCGCTCACATTTATCATATCTTTTGAATGATCTTTTTTGTTGTCAGATTCAACAGATACATTTTACATTTGCCAGGTGCAACAAATACTTTTTACATTTTAATACAATGAGTGGCTTGACGCTAGCACCGCCACACCCCTATATCAGAAAATATGTCTATAATTATAATAGTTATACATTCTGTTGGTATCTCAGCTTCATGCTTAACAACTTTTAAGCCTAATACTAAAACAAACAAAAAAAAACTCAAATTAGTTTTTTAGCATATTATAACAATAATTAATTCTAAATAAAGTACTAACCCTGTTGAACTGACATGAAAGCACAGCCCTTTCAAAGTGAGACGTCAGCTCAGTAGCTAATAAACTTACAAGTGCATCAAAGTTGCTAATAGTTAAACTTTCCTAAAAGAGAAGAAAAAAATATCATAAGTATACATTTATCCTTTTAATAAATTATATAATAAAGTAAGTACTGACTAGAATTTCAAATAACAAATTAGCACAACAATTACCTTTAGACTTTTCAGAAGAGTGTCAATATTGATAATGAAGTTTTGAATGAATGGCCTCATGCCATCATTTGCCTCATACTGGGAAAATTCATCCTGGAAAGATTAAAGTAGTTTATATGAAGGCATCCTGCATGAAAGAAAACTTTCAGCAAACAATCATGAAACTTGCTTTTGAATTGAATTGTAGGTTAAGTAAAAAGATGTACTTTGATATGTTTCATACAGAACCACTCTGTAATGCTTCTATATGCTTGAACATTAGAACATGAACAAGCAGATAAAAGATGCAGATACCTAACTAATAGATCACTAAAAGGTGTTTCCTAATGTATCCAGGATTAGAAAACATATCTATTGACAATCCTGTCCATGTTTACTGACCTCTCTAAAACACTATTTAAAGAAAGTCACTGGATGCAAGTAACTTTTAGATATTGGGCAAAACAATTCAGACAACATATATAGAATATGGATAGCACATCTAAATATCTATCTCCAAATCAAGATAAAACAATAAATCCCACAACTGCTGTTGCCTACTGATTAAAAGCTAACCATAAAATTATAGTGGTATATATCCTGTATAAAATATTTACCATATATTTCCATGTAGAAACTGAGAATTTCTGGGCATTTTAGAGATTTAAGGGTTGGCTTATATACAGGTCCATGGGACAGATGTAATACATGTATTTTTTGGCAACTTTTTGGCCATTAGCAACAAAAAATTGCTAAATCAGTAAAAATTAACGACAAAGTAAAAAAAAAGAGTAAAGAACAAAAAAGAAAACACATAACGGCAAAAAATAAATAAAGCTTGTAAAAATTTTGAAATGAGAAAACATAAAAATTGAAAAATAAATTTTAAATGACTCTTATCTGCATTATAATCGCTTTAAAACAACAGTACTATAAAAGTAGTGGATTGGCAAATTTTATCATAAACACAATTTTACGTAACCTGGAAGGAATCAATAAATTGCCAAGCATTATTTTCTGTCACTTGCTGACTTTGTTAAAAAATACAGGTCCCTTGACATGACAGCAAAAACAAAAAAAGTAAAATGGCTAAAAAAAGATACTTTTTTTCTAAAAAAAAAAAAATGCAGGTGACCTCTTCCCCAATTTTGGCCAAAATGATACCCACTCAACACCACGTATGGTGAGGTCAGTGGAAATATCCTGCCTGCAGGAACCCAAGACGATGGCCAAAAATATAGCGTGAGTAGGAAGAAAAACCTAGGAATTTTATGGCACCAAGCAACACTCAAGCTGTATAAATGGTGAAAGATGGGGAAAGCAAAATGGCAATCCACGGATGGTCAGCACGGAAAGATTCATGGTGAACTAGACATGGACGAGCCCCAGCCAAATAAGGGGTCAGGAGGCTGGCAATTCCTGGCATTCCCTTTTTGAAGGAATGTGGCTATACCACAACAGATTAAAAAAAAAATTAATCAAGCCAAGAAATTTGTACCTCAGTAATGATATGACTAGCAGACTGAAAAGCATCCATCCAAGGCTTGATTCGAGGTTTTATAACAGTCGAACATAGATGACTTCGACCACTGTTGATGAGTTGTTGGAGTTTGGAATTGACAGATGTAATTTCAGATAAACAACTCTGAAAAAAAAACCATTCTCTTAGTTAAATAAATTATACTTTTTAGAATTACACTAAATATACAATCATAACGAGCTAATACCTTTATATTAGAACTAATTACATTGTAAATATTAAGTAAACATAGACAGATGTAAAAAACAATAAAGAACAGATCAATGTGAATACACAATTAAAGAAGCAATCACTAAATATTAGTACTTGTCCCAACATATAAAATAACTGTCATTTTAGTTACCCTGTACTACAACTTTAAATAAAACAAATGCATACAAAATACAGATTTTATATTGCTTCAAAGCTGCAAATATATAATAAAATATGTAAAAATAGTACATTATAAATCACAAAAGAACATTCAAATGGTTATAGTTTAAAAAAAAAACTTTAAAATGTATATTAAGATTATTACAATCAAATTTTATATAAATAAAAATTTTTATAAATAGATTTCCTATATAATCTGGATATCTATCTGAACTTTGACCTGCAGCTTTCTGTTGAGATTAAGATTGAAGTAGGTGACAACTATAATATAAACTACATACATGAATTTGGGAAAATATAGATATATCCACTTAATGGAAAATGTACAAACATCCAAAAGAAAGTATTTAATATTTTTCATTGAAACAAATTAGTCAAACATTGACAATCCATCATAAGTGAGAAATCCAAGCAGCTGGATTACTGATTTCCCAGATTATAGGTACTCATAAATATTTTAAAAATATTTCTTTACAAATACCTAAGAAAATACATATTTGCTAACAAAAACCCAAATAAATTATTAAAACTACATGTGGAACACCTTGATATAGTTCAAATGAACAGCTATAAAGCAGTAATAGAGATTGTTCATTTTTTTTATCAAAGGAGATATAATAAAGTAAATAAAGATGGATTTAAAGTTCATTACACTGGCATTTAATATAAGATCCACTACATTCAATTTAATACATCAATGACTTTCATTTGCTTTGGTAATATTAACTTATTGCTTTCTTATGTAAAACACTGTTGATGATCTATGACAATACTTTTTACCAACATTCCTCTCTCAAGTTTATTTATTTATTTTTTTAATGCAGTGAAACTTCTCCAAGCGGCTACCCTTCTAAGCAGCCAATTTTTCATGGTTCGGATTTTTTGACTCATAGACCTAATGGTAAAATAACTTGTATCAGCGGCCACCCGACCCCATCTAAACAGCCACTGAGTGCGATTGCCCATTTCATTTTTCGGGAAATTCTACTCACTCAATGCTTTAATTTTGAATGGGAAATCTCAAGGTTAGTTTTATGGTTGGATATAAGGCCCAGGCATAATTTGCAAAGTCTGTTCCTGTGTCCCTCACCCTTTCTTAAAAACATTAAATCTGTTATCTCTTTTGTATTCTCCCCACATCCTTCAGATGGGGAATCCCTATTGCACCACCTATAGAAACTGAGGGAGAAACTGAACAATCTGGCATTGCAGGTATCCTAGGGCCTTTGTTTGGAATACCAACAGGTATAGTAAAGGAAGAATTGCACCTCTATCAGCAAAAATGTTGTTCACGCCAGTTTCATTTCATTAGTTCATCCACAAATCCATAAAGTTAAATGAAAAACTGTAAATTTTATGGGTAACCCATAAAAATTGGCTGGTATGATAGAGCATTTTGAAAATTAATATATTTTTTAGATTAAACCTGTATTAATAATGAAACTGAATATCTAATAGGCTACTTTTCTCTAAAGTAGATAATGTTATATTTATATAATATGCTACTTCAGAGTATATTTATAAAGTAACTCATTAAATAAAACTATTTACAGGGTATCTGCCAAAATAAAATTTTTCAAATCCATGAATTTTCATGACTTTCCCTGATTTAGCGGATCATTTTCCATGACTTTAAAAAGCTTTTGTTAAAAGTATATATGAATAAAACTTCTGATGTACATACAAATAAAATAGATGCTTTTAGAAAAATTACAGGAATTTTATCATAAAAAAACTATAAACTTACTTTATAAGTGTTAATAAACTCACATACATAAAAATAAATTGTTGTATCTACATACTTAAGTTTAATCATATAGCCATTTTTCAATCAAACTGTTTCCAATTTGAATTCAGGGTACTTTGGTATTATCCAGGTGACCATGAATAATAGCCAAATATCACCATATAATGCTTATATACAATATCCCTAGAGATAAACTTATATTTTGTGCAAAAATCTTAACTAATTTTTATTAAAAAATAATTATTATTATATTAATAAAATTTTAATCTACAATTACAAAAAACCAGAATAATGTACATTTACCCACCCATTAAGCTTTCTTACTTCGAGTTTCCTTGGTGAACCAATTTTACTTGGCAATAGGGTCAATAAGATAATACATAAATACCAAACTCAGTCACTTCAGCCAAATGACGAGTAAAAATAGAATTAAACAATTCAACGCATTTTTTTAATCGGTAGTTTAGCGGATCCATGACTTTCCATGACTTTTACTCATTTTACTTGAAAAATCAAGACTTTCCATGAGAAAATTAATCCATTGTCTAAATCCATGATTTTCCCTGACTTTTCAGGTGCGCGGAAACCATGTATTTAATGAAGACTTTTAGTTAGTTTACCTGCAATTTAGCACCATCTTGATCAGATGCATGGGGAAACATTTTTTGAATTTCCTCCTAGTCAAAGAGAAAGAAAAAAATGAAACAACAATAATTTAGTGTTATTGAATATATTTATTTATCAAGCATTATTTTACCTCTAAGTTACCCCTCAGAGTTCTAACAAGTTCACAGGCTACTTCTGCATTATTTAAAGTTACCTACAATAAAAAACAATTATAGATGTAAATGCACTAATAATGATACTAAAATATTCTCTTCACTATACACATAAAAAAATTATTTTCCTTTGAAGTAACTCTAAATGTAACAAAACTAATGGAGCTATATTGCATTTAAAAAGACCTACGTGTGCTGAACAAAAATAATTAAAATCTAAGGACTATGAATTATTAAAGGAAAAAAATAATTTATGAGGTTCCTGAAGTATAGATGAACAGGGTTATTTTAAAATCATCTTGTAACATAATTTTGAGTTTTGAAAAATTTACCAAAACAGAATGAAAAGTACAAAATAAATGCAAAAGTATGTTTTAAATTTACTAAAAGGTAAGTATTATTTAAAAGTTCCTTTTGAGAAGAAGTGAAATGGACATTGAAGTAATTTGAGTAATTTGTAAAAAAATTTATCAACTAAAGAATATAAATATAAATGCCCAGTGCAAAAAGTTCAATGACAATGGATCTTTCACAATAATAAAAGACCAATGTCATGGATACCTCTACAAAATCTTTTAATTTATTTTTACTTAATTTGAATAATACTTCAAGCGATATATTTTTAGTAATAGAAACCAATAAACATTTTAATGGCTAGTTGGTCTGGAGGGCTATGGTTTACAATTTTGCTACAAGAGGTCTAATGAGACCAGGGCCTACTGCTTAAAGTTGATTCTGAATGGCTACATACATCTATGCTATCAACAGTATTCAAACCCATGCACTCCAGTACCAAACAGCAGAACCCTACCCATTCATTTAGCTGTAAAGTCTTTAAAAATCTCAGACCCACTAGAATTGCAGGATGGGTCATTTTCAGGTTTTTTGGAAAAAAAATCATGATTTAAAAAAAAAAAAATTAAAAAAATCAGATTTATTTGATTTAAATCAGATTGTTTTTATTTAAATCAAATTTACTTGATTTTTTTCTGCATACTAATTTTAATTATTGTTGTGTTTTTATATTTTTTGCAATATACATGGAATAGTTTGTAATAAGTAACAACTTATCTATCTAGTATATTCTACACACTGATTACTTAAAATTAAATACATAAATTTTAATCTAAATACATTTCATTATTTTGTAATTGGATGGTGCAAACTAAATACGATATAAATTTAAAGAACAAATTAAATATTCATTTAATGCAAATTATTTATTTAAAAAAACAAAAAATCACAATTATTTCAATATTTATTTTAAGCAACGAATTATAGATTTAACTGTTTCAATAAAAACACTAGTTTCAATGTCGTATCCACTCCTAATTGGTAATGAAAGTTAGAATGAAAAATACCAAAAGAAGAAAACTGTCTTTCCGCAGATAATGTAACGGCTGTTGCTATTTAGTAGACAAACTGGATTTCAAGTTTTGTATACTCTCTTTACCCCCCAGTTACATAAAATGAATTCCACTAGTCATAACTAGTCATTGTACCTACCCCTACTCCATACTTTCTGATAACAACCCCTAAATTCTTAGAAAACATACTATCTATTGACACTTATTTACTTATTGGTATTTCTGTGCTGACTGATTCCCAATTCTCCTGTCTTTCGAATGTAGGTTTTAAGAGAAGTGAAAAAAAAATGATTTAAATCAATGATTTAAAAAAAATCAACTGATTTAAATTAAGATTTAAATCATGATTTAAATCAACTGATTTAAATCATGCCAACCCTGGTCATTTTGACTCAAAAACTATTTTATATCCAATTTTATCAAAACGTTACTAACTAAATTGAAATAAATTTCTCGACTTTTCCTAATCTATACCCATAAAAATCTATGAAAGTATAATATTGAAGAATCTGTGCATATACAAAAAATGGTTCATTACTAAGTTTCTAAGTGTGGAAACAAAACTGTAGATATTTGTTCTAACTGTAAAATACTAATATGTAGAAAATGTTCAAAATATATATAAAAAAAAGTTGCCCAAACAGCACCTGAACTGTAATAAAGAAGCCTTGTAAGAAACTAAATAATTCCATTAAAGTTGTCTATATATTTTTCTAACTATATATAACTATCGATATTGAAGTATTTTACTATTTTAAATCAATTATTATAATATTTTAATGTCTGAAAAAGAATAAATTTCATTGTGTATAAATACAGACTACTTTTGAATAACAATAGATTCATATTAATTGTAATAAGTTTGACACAGCCCCCGATTTTAGGTATACTGAAACTCCTGATGTTCTAACATTAATAAATGACATTTATTAACCAATAAAATTCCTTTTCTATAAAGGTTTATAAATCTACCATTTGTACAAGCATTTTTTTATATATAAAGACATATACAATTTCATAACACCTTATAAATTTAGAATATTTAACAGTTTATAAAAATTCTGAACCTTACTAAATACTCATTGCTAAAAAAAAAAAAAAATTATATTTGCATCACCACTCACATTATTATTTGTAAGCTCTATCATAAAATAATACATTATGCAGCTCTTTAATTCTTATATATATATATATATATATATATATATATATATATATATATATATATATATATATATATATATATATATAAATCTTATTCTCAAAGATATTTATTTCATTATAAAAGTTCATTATTCAATATTAACATTGTACTACATATTTTATCTTGTTAATTCATAGAAAAATTAAAAACTACATAAAAAATAAATTATAACTTATCAAAATATACATTTAATTATTGAATGGATATAAAATATATAGATTTCAGATAATTGAGATTTAAAGGAATTTTTCAAATATAAGGTTAAACTTACCAAAAACTCCACTTTTGATTTGTCAATATCAGATGACTGCATTTGTAAACTTGATTGGAAAACACTATATGCTTGACTGAAATCTAGCATACTTGAGGGAAAACCAAGCTTGACTTTTTCATTTAAAACTTCAAAAAAATCCGTTTGTAGAAGTGAGGTAGTATGATTCAACATTGCACATACAATATCTGCATTGGAACTGGCAACAGCTCGCCTAAGAGGGTTGATCAAAGTTAAAACATGAAATAAAATGGATATTGATAATTTTATTCCTTAGAAACATTATGGTATAAATGACCAAGTTAACAAACACTTTTATTCAAAACTATATCTTGCTTTTCTACTTTGAAATAACAGTGAAAGAGGCTAAGAAAAAAAGAAAGCACATTGCAGGGAAAACTGATATATTTTTAATGTTACCCGTTGATTTTTTAAAATTCTTATTTTAGAAAAGTTGGGTTTATAGATTTTCTTGTACAGTTTTTGAGTGCATAATAAATAACGAATGTTTCTATATCAGCATAATTGATAATAACTGCACCTAAAAAAATCATATCCCATAAAATAAATATTTAATTTTTTTACTGGTGTTTTCTCAGGTGAACTTAGGTTTTAACCCCCAATGACTTTAATCAGTCAATCAGATACTATTTACAAATGTTTCAATTCTACATCTGTGACTTTAACTTAAGATGAGTATTGATAACGAATGTTTGGAGAGTCTACCTTTTGTGCCTTGGATCAACTTTATTTTTTTTACAGCTTAGATATAAGATACAACAGTTTCCATGTTAAATTTTTTTCTTTTAAAGATAAATCGGCTATTTGTACAAACACTGAATTTTTATAACTAATATATTTTCTTTTTCTCATTTGATAAACATCAGACCTTAGTGCAACATGTGTAAAATTATTGTATATATCACTTTAAGTTTGTATTGCCATTAAATTTGTTTCTTGTACTTAAATCTCAGTTTTTAAGTATCCTTAAGTATTCTAGACAAATATAAGTACCTATGCATTAAAAATTTAAAAAGAAAAACAGATGTGCAAGGCATATTATGGCATTTTACATTAGTCCTAAAAATTTCATTGCAAAATGCTATAGGTACACAAAAACAATCTATAATACTAAAATCATTTATTAGATGTTTTAATAAAAAAGAATAATAAGACCTACAAATAGGATTAAGGTATAATAGCTTCCTCTATAGATAAGAAAGGAAATGTATAGATTTCTTTACATAGAAAAATCAAACACATTTATGGAAGTTTTAGTATTTACACACTGTAAAACATTCTAAAAATTAGTAAAAACCAAATAGATTTTCATAAATATGACATATTTCTTTTAAAAAATGCATCAAATATTTAATATTAATATTTAATCAAATATGCACTAGGATAAACATTTATTTAGCTTAAAGCATAAAACACATTCATAGGTTAATACAGATGAATACTAACCTAAGGCACTTTTTTATGATGAAAAATACATCATCAAGCATGCTGGATGTCAAATTATTGTCTTCAATGGCATCCATACTAACGGCCTTAAAAAGAGAATTTATAATGAAAGAATGGAAAAAGAAAACTAAGGAGAAATAAGATTAAATAAGAATGAAACATGCCTTGTGAATGGATTCCCTCATAAAATACTCTTCCATAGTAACATACGTTCCCAGTAAATCATGCATCAAACGACTCAATTCACAATCTTTCAATAACCGGTTTAACTTAGCCTCCTCTTCTGCAAAACACATAAAACAAAATTTTTTTGAGCTTCTTCTATATAAATTTCTCATTTAGAGAATATATTAAAAATAAGTTTAGATTTTTTTAAAAACATTTTAACAACCTTTTCTGGCCTTCTCATCAGGAGATGATATTTCTATGTCTCCCTGTAAAAGAGAAAAATTCATTAAATAATTGTTAGTATGCAAGTAAAATGGAAAAGAATCCCCCTTCTCTCTCTATATATATGTGTGTGTGTGTATTGGATGTTTTTTATTTACTGCAAACTTACAATTATATCTATGTTAAGGAACACTCATTAAGCCATGATAGAAGATAGCGAAAAAATTTTGAAAATAAAAATGTTGAGCTTATTCAAACAATCTGTGTTGCTCTGCTTCCCCCCCCCCCCCATAAAAAAAATTACATTTGCTTATATAGTGCTGTGAGGCTGCAAGGGAGTCAGCCAATCAGATGTGTTAAGAGTATAACACGCTGGGTCACTAAAAATTGAAACTCAGTTACCCAAAGGAGTTATACAAGATTATTTGGCTAAGCAGAAATGAATTTGGTGTTCCTCAGATAGCCAAAGGTTGCTAGAACTCAAAGAGAAACGAAAAAATTTTAACAAAGGATGTCATTTTAAGTATTGAATCACTATAAATTTATTTTAGAATATAACTAAGTTAGTTAACTTGGTTAAAATATCATTACATATATACATATAAATCTCTCTGTGTGTGTGTGTATATATATATAAGTTGGATTTTTAAATATAAAATTAAAAATTTAAGGTCAAATTAGCAATAAATGCAACATACTCATTTATGATTTTGAGTGAATTAATTTATAAAAAGGCTTGATGCCCCCAAATTGAAGAAGAGAGTTCTCGAGCACCTAGGCTGGTGGGGCTTAGGTTAAAGTAAGGTCCTTTGTTAAATAAGTTATTTCCAAAATGGACAGCCATTTTGTCATATGATACAAATTTATATTCAAATAAAGTTATTAATTTTATGTACACAGATAAAATACTAATATAATTAAAACTTAAAAATATTCGTTTCTGTCTTTAGTGTTCAAAATAACCTGCTTGAGGAACATAGGACCAAACAATTTCATTAAAATAATTATATAAAAAAAATCTGTGACAACTCTTGCTGTTGCTTTTTCCCGTTTTATTTATTTAAAGAATGGATCCTAATATGTTATTAAAAATTGTACATTATTATCTTAAAGATTCAATTTGCTCACTGATAACATTCATTTTCTTGCTAGCTTCTTTGATTATTAACATTCTTTGTTCCAATTGCTTTTTAATCGCTTTTGTTTTTATCTTTTGAGCTTGTTACTTCATTTTCTTAAGGTTCTTTTTTTTTTTTTTCTACTTTCTCAATTTACAGCAATAAGAATTTTTAAAGAAAATACATAAAAGTAATTTTTTTTAAATTTTTGACTGGTGGAATTTGTTATTTAAGTTTTGTAGAAATTTCCTTATTTTTTAAAAGACATTTCACAATTTTCCTCATAATTCCCCGATATTCCCAATTACTAGACACCCGTCCTTTTATTATTTGTTGAATTTGAAGAGGTAAGAATTTGGTAAGAATGATATACTTATCAAAATATTTACAGAAATTTCCATTAATGGCAAATTCAACATAATTTTTAAAAATGTCTATTCAAAAAACACAAACCAAACTCATTTGCAGAGAAAATTTGATACATTAAATATTATTATGTTAAATACTTATTTATATAACCTCAAAAGAGAAAACTCATATGATGTAACTCTAAGAAAAATATAAAAAGCATGCCTATAATTTTAGCTGTTTTAAATCTTCATTTTTTAAATAAAGTCTCACAACATTTTCTTAATTTGTTTAGGCATACATTTATAACATCTCAACATTAATTTCCAAAAAATATGCATATGCAAATTTATAACAACTCTTTAAAAATATGTGCAGGAAAAATGCAAAATATTTCATTGAAAAAATTAAAAGGGTAGTTGAAAATTAGACTTTAGAAAATATATTTCCGAGAAAAATATTAAAAGTAATTTAATATTTGATATTTGTATTACCATTACTCTTCTCCTGATGAATCGAAGATAAAGTTGAGCTCGAGTACTTAAAATAGTTATTTCAACAAGAAGAGTATCTAACTCTCTCGGATCCAATCTGAAAAGAAAGAAAGAATAGCAATTTTGAAAAGAAATATAGAGAAAAAAAACCTATATATTTTCATTAATTATAGCACTATACCAGAGACGGCTCTAGGACAAGACAAACCAGATCCTGATGTGGGACACCATTTCATCTTGAATTTGTAGAATACTTTTTTTATCAGGGAAAAAAATTGTATAAAAATATTTTATAAAGTAAAATTCTTTATTGTTTAGAATCCTGAAACATACTTATTTTATGTATTTTTATTAGATTAAATTGAAATGGCAATCAGTGAAAGTGTCAATTAAAAAAATTATAATATAAAGATTGTACTGTGTAAAAATGTGTGGTAACAAGTAAAAAAAAATATATATAGATACACATCTTTTGACAGGATTTTCAATGCCTTCTTAAAAGATAAAAAAACAGAAATTCTCTTCTTTTATTTGTGCTAATATAAGAATAAATAATGAAGGATTGGAATTTTTGAGATAAGTAAAAGAAATATCTATCATCTATTTATTTATACACTACTTTTAAAAAATCTGAATCCTGTGGGAAAATTTTATGGTAATTTTCATTGGCAAGGCCTGAATTATTTTTTCTCAGAGAATCCAGTCTTAATGCAAAGTACAGTGAACTTTTAATCTCCAAAAATTTTACATCACACAAACAAAAAACATACATACTATACATAAGTCTTATATATCCATAGTTTTGCAAACATATATAAATACATTATGAAGTATGTATGTCATTCATTATATCTTGAAAAGTATATTTGCAACTACATTACATCTTTTAATTTATGCTCTAAGATTTTACTAGGTTTAAACGTGCCTGGTAAATACTGGAGCCTATTTAATTTACACTCAAGTTAACGAATTTAAACTCAATTAATTTTATGAATTACTAGAAATAAAAAATATTGAAAAATTAACTAAGACATCCTTTTATTTTTCTTTGACAAAATTAATATCCTGTATGACGATCAAATTCAAAAACAGTATGACACAATCAGTCATTTATAAATTACCATTTTATATTAGTTAATTATTTCTCCTAGCTTTTCAGGCTAGCTTGTTCAAGCCTTTATCTGCATATCTAGACCTGCCTCTATGCACCGAAAGTAATGCTAAATTTCCAAACTCTTATGAAATTTTTGAGTTCTATTGAGAAGAAATATTTTTACTCTTTCAGGGTTCCCACTCTTTTTCCAGAAGAAAAATTAATGACTTTTTAAGGACTTTCTAAGGACCAAAGTAACTTTTTAAAAGGACCTACTTGAATTACATGGCATAATGACATAAACTCTATTTCCCGAGGAACATACTTTAATGATTATGAACCAGATAAGGCATGTTCAATAAATCCCCTACAATATTTCAGAATTAAGTTTTTAAAAATGTATAAAAATTGATATAAGATAAATCTAGTTGACAAAAACTAATTTTGAAAAATGTACATCTAAAGTTTTTGGAGAGATGAAACTAAAAATAAATTGTGAATAAAATATAATATTATAAACAGTACTTTCTGAGAGTTTAAAATGACTGATATATATATATATATATATATATATATATATATATATATATATATATATATATAAAAGTTTGTATATACTAGCTGATTATACCTGACATTGCCTGGGAAAGAAGAAAGTTTTGGACTTTTCTATTACATTCAATACAAAGAAAATGAAACTTCCATAAGTAACTGAAATATCTACAAACTGCCCACCCTCCATTCTTCGTTCAATTAAAGTCTGCTTGACTGTTAGTTATTAGAAAAGGGCAGCTGACTTATAGTTTAAACATTTTCAGTATGTGAAAGATTATTAATTTGTCAAATAAGTTTTCTAGATTGTGACCATAAAAAATACTAATGAGCTAAAAGTATTTTCATAGTTTTTTAAGGATATCAAGGAAAGGAATTTTGAATTAGTACAAAATATGTACTGACAACATATATGTATTTGAGGATTTTCTTTACTATTAATACTGTACTTTTGGCTAGAAAATGTAAAAGAATGTTATGAACTTTAACAAATATTTATTTACTATTCACAAAGAAATTTCCAATAGTAAAAATTCACATACATAAATAATTTCATTTTAAAAGTTCAACAGATATCTTTTTTTGTATCAGAAGTTTTTTTGCTCAAGTTCTGTAACTCAGCTACTTTTTCTTTTATATCTTTCCATAGAAGAAATTGATAGTGTTCCAAATTCAAAATTAAGCAGTTTTTAAGGACCTTTGATGAAAATTAAGTAGATTTAAGGGCCTTTAAAAATGAAAGCTAAAATTAAGGAGTTCATAAGGACTTTTAAGGACTGTGGGAACCCTGTGTTTTCATGGTTAAAAACAATCTTTAAGCACTTGCAGTGGAAACTAAATGTACATAAATTTTGATAAACTTAGAAACAATCTTTCAGTGCATACATTGAAAATATTTTTGGGAGGGTTCAGACCCCTCCTCCTAAATATCCCTGTAATCTACATCTTAGATAATTTGTACTGGGCAGAGAGAGCATCATTTTACACTTTTGTCTGGAGGGGCAAAACTGTTAGAGCCAGCCTTAATCATACTTCAAAGAAAAAAGCTGTATTTTTTTTTATTTTTTATTCTTCATCTCCTACATTTGAAACAATTTTTTTTCTATGAGAATAATATATCAATATAATTCATAAAAGAGTAACATTTAAATCGTACCTGTCAGTAGTTCTGTATGGATTCTTATTTAATATTTGTAAATTCTGTGCCTAAAAATAAATAAATAAACTATATCAAACATTTCTACAATACCTAAAATAGATAAAATGTTTTATCAAAAGTATTAATAATTTATGTTTAGAATTGATAAAAATGCTTTATACTTATTTGAAAGTCTCAAAGATGGCAAGAATAATAAAATTAAATACATTATTTTACCAATAAATATACTTTAATTTTTTAACAAAAGCTAAGCACTTGCCTTTTTTAGCATTTTATCATACAATCCACTGATTTGTTGCCCTTTTATAACATGCCAGCACCATATAGATAGGGCAACATTTCTTCCTACAAGGGGATAACACACACAAATACATCCAAGCCTTAATTGGGAATCTAACTCAAACACATTTGGTGGGAACACAATCCTTTAAATATGTATATGTGTTTGCGTATGCACATATGCTTGTATATGCAATTAATTATTTTTTCAGTATTATCTCTGAATGACAAAGTAAATTTTTAAAAAGTTATAGAAAAAGTTTGAATAAATGATTATATAAAAAAAAAAAAAATGCCAAACTCACATATTTCTAGAATATAGATCTCTAAAATATTTTAGTCATTCAATAAATTTTACATTTCAAATGCAATGAAAATTAGAGTGAAAAATATTTTAAAATATAGCTTAGAGGTACAATAAATATATACAAAACTAAAACTATGCACAGATACCAGATGCTTTCTTGATGACAATAATAACAACAATTACATTATGCTATAAAATAAAAAGTATTGTAAATAAATGATAAGAAAAAAAATATAAAACCTTTCATTTTTAGGCACTATCTTATAAAAAGGAACCTTCTTCACTGTAAACACCTTTTGTTTAATAACTTTAAAAATAATTACTGATTATATAGTATGATAAAAATTATGTGAACTAGATAGAACTTTGTGAAACTTCGATGATTTAAAATTTTTTTAAAAAAAACCTTATTATATAATATTTTTTTCAGCTGCAAAATTTTTGTATTTCATGCTTTAAAAAAAATATGCTGTTAGTTTTTTAGCACTTCTGAAAGACCGTTTAAAAATCTTTTTATAAATTTGATTCTAACTAAAGATTTTTTCCATTTCATATTCATAAATTAACTAAACTGAAAATATAATCCTATAAACTGTTTTCAATAACACTATTTATACCGACTAATTTAATAAGCTATGTATACTTATATGCATATAATTAAGTTGGTATCCTTCATTAAATTTTCTCAATCATTAATTTTAAAAGAAATATTTGAATATTCTACAATATATTAAATTTTTTTTGCATCTGTGAAAATGTTTGCTTGCACTTTTCTGCTGAAAAAAAAGTTTTATTCCAACATATTGATCATTAACTAGTCTACTTAACTATTACCTTTAAAAAAATTCACAACAATAAAGTAAAATAAAGCAAAACAATACCTTTTTCTGAAAATCTCTTTGGGATTTAAATTCTTCTAAGATACGCTTCACTTGTCTGTCGCATTCCTTTTGGAGAATTTCAATAACAGATAGCAATCGCCCAGGACCTAAAATGAAAGATGAATTATGCAAGATACAATCTTCAGAATTGGGGAAGATGTCATAATAAAAGGGAGAATAATAAGTAAACCAACAGATGTTAGCATTAAAATATTGCAGATAACTTCCTTTTAGCATCCCCTATATAATAATAGCCTAAGTTGTCTGTCCGCGAATTTTTGAAGCGGTTGTACCTGGAATGGATACAGGCATCCATATTGGATTTTTCATGAGTTAGGGTTAGCAAAATTCAAAGCGAGTTTGAAATCTACCCCATCCACCCTTTTTGAGCGTTTAATGCTATTATTTCAAGACTTATTCTTCCTCTTATTCTATACGAAAATCATTCTTGATACAATGGCAAAGGCGGAGAGTAATATTTAAATGTCTGGACTGTTTCTACTTGAACCTTCATATACTTTAATTAGTTTGCTCACAACGTGCAGGCATTGTACGTTTAGTAAAATGTCTGCCCACTTGATCGTCGTACTTCTCGGGTTGGCGGTTCTATCCCCGACACAGCCATATTTTTTAAAGTCTAATAAATTTAATATTTTCTGCTTTTTCTTTTAAATTATTATCCCGAAAGTTGTTTTATTATTTTTAAAATAAATTTTTACTATTTTTTCAACTTTTTATAATTTTTATTATTTTTATTTCATTAAATTCACGTATTGCTTTACGGATGTCCCTGGTCACATAAACATTTCATGTTGTGCATCCTTAAACTTTCTTCTCGTAATGTAATAATACCCTAAGTTATCTGCCCTTCTGTCCTCGAAGTTATGAAGCTGTTGGACCTGGAATGGATAGATCATCCATATTGGATTTTTTGATGAGTTAAGGTTTGCAAAATTCAAAGCGAGTCAAGTTTATCTTTTCCTAAACTATAGATCCGATTCTGAAGTAAAATGGAATGAATAAGCTTCGTATCACAGCAAAAAATACTATCCTTTTTAAAACATTCAAAATCCACCCCGTCCCCTTTTCGAGCATTTAATGTCATTATATCAAGCCCCATTTTAAGAGCAAGCAATTAAATTTATCAATTTATCACATAATAAATAGGTTAAAAGTAACAATTTTTTCTACCATTATGACATCCTTCCTTTAACCATTTCATTTAATCATTTCTTATTTTAAATTATTTAAATATCGTCTGCATTATTTTCATACGTTTTATCACTGAACTTAGATATTACGTAAATAATTTTCTTTTTTATTTGACTTAAATAACATATTAAGTACATATGTGATAATTTTAGTCGACTATTTTTTTTTTCGAAAGGTAATTCTCAGCCAAAAAAACAAACCCTTTTTTTACCTGCCTCATAGGGTTCTTTACAATTCTGGAAAATTAAAAATTTTACTGATCTCATGATATGACGGGCTATATGCTAGTTATAAACAATATTATTCATTTAACTCTATTAGTCACTGATTTTTTTAAATTAAGAATATAAGAAAGGAAATAATTAGGGAAATATCAAGTCAAAGATATAAAAAAATTGTATCCTTAAAAAAATATGCACAATATTTCAGTAGTTAAAACTACAATAAAATGGCGGCCACTAAATTGAGGAGAAAAAGTACCCCGATATTTGCCTGATAATTTTCTCAATTTCCTGATATATAAGTCACACAACAGCTCTCGAAAATGAGCTATTTTTTGATTCAGAAACTGTATCCCTATAGAGGTAAGTTTTGCCTTTTTTTAAACTTTGAAAACTTTAGATATATGTTGGTGAAATTTTCCCATCTAGATGCACCTAATAATTTCCTCAACTCTTTTATTTAAAGTAGTTAAAATCGCATGAGTCCAAGGCATGCCTCTTTCAAGGTGTCCAGAAAGAAATCAATTAGAAATTCCCTGATATTTCTCAAATAATTTCTTGTCACAATTCCTTTCCTTAAATCCCCATTTTTAATACACAATTTCTTTTAATTCTTTTATAAAACTATTTTTAGATAAAAATTTAAAATTAAATAAAATTATAAATTTTAAAATAAACAAATAAAATCTCAATGCATTTAAAACTTAGGAAAATTTTTTCTGTCTTTGTGGTATAACTTCTTCAATGGCCAGACAGCCCAGGATGGGCCCTTTATACTGAAGGGTTTGGAGCATAGTAAGGGAGCAGAACGTAGAATGTCAGGACCAGTAGTGAAGTGTTAAGTCAAGATGAGTGAATGCAAACAAAAAGACTCTGGCTTGAGTTCCAGGCATTTATTTTTTAATAATTCAAAATTGCAAATATTATTAGTCTACTTCTGCCCTGATCCTATAGTGGTTATTGGAGTTTGTTGCATTGTTTTTTAAAAACATTACGGCGATTAATGTGCAGATGGAAAAATAACTACAGGAACGTAGCAGTAAAACAAAACAAGGATAGATTGCCTAGGCTGGCCAAAGATTGAGGTGGCTCCAACGGAAACATTTTTCTGACAAAAAAAAAAAAAAAAAAAAAAAAAAAAAAACATTGGCAAGGGTGTTAAAGCTTCATCTCTGTGTCACCCCGTCTCTCAAAAATTATCAGAACTTCTAGCCTGCGCTCACACCAAAAGCGCCAAAACACAGCCAGCAAGAGGGTTGCCAGATGGCAAGAAAACACCACGCTCTTCAGGAGAGCGACAGGTTATCGCGGCTCTGACCAATGAAACATCAAGACAAGACGTGCGGAGAACAAAAACACAGTGAGGCGCAACTCCGGTGGTGAACATTTGCCAAAAACGATGCGGAGCGTAGCTTGGCAACACAGCACCTTTCAAAGGAGTAGCTGTTTATCTCAAACCAAAAGTAATGCCTGCAGAACTGTCAGAATATAAGCTGATGGGTGCAAATTATGGTTGAAAGGTTTAAGAGCTGCGGATACAGATGGCCAGAATTGGACGCTTGGTCCGAAACTTAATCCCAGATCGGGGGCGGCTCTGTTTGAAAAAACAGGCTGCACTCGTAAGAAAAAAGCTAAAGATGCAGCTGCAAGGGGCCATATGTGAAAAAAAAAGGCACAAAATGTAGGTTAAAATATATCTACCCCACAAGGGAAATATGTAATAAAGGGACACGAAAAATCTTCATTACACCCTTGCCTTCCTCATAATCGAATTCCAAGCTCTTCTATCCCTGGCCATGGATATTCAGTTAGTAATTTTTAAAAGTCATAAGTCTGATTCCAAACAGTCGAGCCACCTAAGTTTAAGTCTCCCTCTTTTTTGGGTGCCAAATGGTCTGGCCGAGAAGATCTTTTTGTTACATGATCTTCATCCATTCTGCACAAGTGTCTTGCCCATTTAATTCTCTGAATCCTTAAATATTGTAATGAATCAACTTCACTAAAATAATTATATTAAAAAAAAAAAAACTATGTCAACTTTCAGTTCTACTTTTTCACATTTTATTTACATTTAAATAATGCATTCTAATACATTATTTAGAATTTGTACATTATTATTTTAAAGATTCAATTTGCCTTTAATAGTATTCATTCCCTTATTAGCTTCCTCTTTGACTGATAACTTTTTTTGTTCCATTTGCTTTTTAATCATCCATTTTGATATTTTCTTTTAAGCTTCAGTAGCTTCATTTTCTGAATATTCCTGTTTTTTTTTTAAATTTATTTATTTATTTATTTTTGTTTCTCCGTAGACAATATATTTTTTTAATTTTGAATAGCAAGATTCGTTATTTTTCAAACTTTTTTTTTTAAAGTTTCCTGATTAAAAAAAAAAAAATTTTTTTTCACAATTTTCCTGATAATTACCAAAATGGCTAAATTCTCTGATAATTCCTGGTTTTCTTGGCTGCTGGGTACCCTGCTCTTTACTATGTGCAAAGGGTATATTACAATTGCAATTTTCCACTCAAATACTCTAAATCAATGTATAAATAGGAATGCTGCAACTAAAAGGGGTGAATATTTTTCTTAAACTTGAATTAGAGGGAAAGATTATCTGAATAATTTCACTTACATAATGTATATTATTATCACAATGTATATTATATTATATAATTTATATTATTATAATTATATTACTATTATTTACTTATTTATTTTGACATTCTTCTAAAATGAAAATAGACAATGTTCTTACAGTACAGTAAAATATTCTTTAAAGCTTTTTAAAATGTAAAACTACTTTTATAAAATTTGAAATATAATTAATTTTAGGACAGAGACTGTCCTTCTGGTAATAAAAAGTTCCCTAAAATCTATGAAACTTTGGAAAATTCCTTGATTTTTGTGAAATTTCAAAAATAATTTCCAGCATGTAAAGTATCCTGACAATTCACTTATATGTAGCTACCCTGAATAACTACCAAAAATTAAAGAACATTTTAAATGGACATTACATTGAAGTGACAGTTTTAGCCCTTCATATTCTTGCTGGACCAATTTTTGAGGAAAAAATTAACAGAGAAAGAAAACCAAACAGGGCCAACCTATAAGATGCAGACTTCAGTAAACTTAGTAACAAGTGGCAACTTTTTTTTAAGGACAACCAAGCATTACTTTATAACCTTTTTGCTAGAAATTTACAAAAAACAAACATTTTATTTTATAATTTTAATTATTAAAATGTGAAGCCCAGTGGCGTTGGGGTAGCACTTCATGCTCAAACAACACAGGTCCGAGGTTCGATCTCCAGGCTGAGTAAGGTTGACTAAGCCTTTCATCCCTTCGGTGGGTAGATGAACTGAGGACCAAGCTTGCTAGGGAACTAAACACTGGGGGTTCCGAGTAAGATTGACTCCCTAATCAGAACAAATGCTTTGCACCCCAGGACCCTTGGTCATGTAAACAGAGATTGGCACCATAGGCCCTGGAACCCTAGGGGCTGTTGCGCCGAGAAATTTAGTTTTAATTATTAAAAAAGAAACTGGGGACTGTTACCAAGCATAAAAAGAAGTGTCTAAATTCATATCAAAATTGCATCAAAATATATTTTACTAGTATGTAATAAATAGTCATTCCAATTAATGCATTAGCTAAAAAGTAATAAATTTAATAATCATCAAAACATAGCTTTGTTTTTAAAATGCAACATAAGGTTTTATGTCCATACCATAATACGTTTCAACTAATGGCTGATGTATTTCAATAATGCGTGCAATGCCTTCAAAAAGAAGAGTAGCAGTATCGGCATATTTTATAGTCCATCGTTTGTCTGACTGGGAAACACTTTGAGCTGTTTTGAGATTCTTTTGGGACTTTTCAGCAATCTGAGAGTAGAATACACATGATTTCAAACAGTTATCATAAAACACTATACAGTTACATTAAATATACAATTTTTTTTAAATCTTATTGCTTAAGATATTACTTAACAGAGAAACCTTTTATACAAAAATTCTTGACATGGAATTCAGACTAAACAGTTACTATAAAAGTGTAATTTCTGCTGAAGTAAACTGATAAAAACACATTAGCTGATACAGTTACACATATAAGTAACAGATGAATTTACTGTAATGTGTAACTCTTGGAGTTAAATACTATTAACTGAAAATAAACTAAGAAAATGTAGAAGCTAAAATTGAAAGATATTATCCATAAGTTGAAATGATTTTACAGTATTTTAACCCATAAGTTATACTGGGAAAATTTAATTAGGACAAAAAGGTTCAAAATTAAAATTAATATACACTACTTTACTTATTTTTAGAAAACCTAACTAAAATAAAAGTTAAATACATGCATCACAAGCTTTTTTTATTTCTCACTTTCTTTTGGCTTTATTTAACTGTTAGTGAAAAAAATTTCATTTTTAATTGTTAAATTTTCTGCATAACATTAAATATTTTGTACTATATATTGCCGCATAAAGAAGCTTAGGCAACAAGCTCAGTGGCCGAATGATCAAAGCTTGCAATCCAGACCCAAAGATTGTGGGTTCGATGCTTGCCATGGCGGTTTATCCAAAGTACGGATTTTTAATTAAAAAATGCTATTTATTGTTTCCTTATGTTCTTGAACATTCTAGATCTTTCTTTAATATGTAAATTAGTTATTTCTCGAATATTCTGTTCGGGTATAAAAGCTGATACCTACTAGTTGTAGGCAACTTCTCGATCTTGTAAAGTTGCGAGTTGCTACTTAGCTTCAATAAATTCTTCTGTTAAGTTAAACGGATAACATTTTTAATAAATAAATTTCCCTTTACTGTATTATTAGCATTATTTTACTTTATTATAAACATTAAAGAAGTTATTAAAAAGTTATAAAAATTAGAAAACAAAAAGCATTATTTTCTATGTTAATCCAATTTATAATATGCATTAAATCAAGATCAGTTTGTTCCTGGGATTTCTTAAGAGGTTAATCATTTTTCTCCTAGTATGTGGTAAAAGAAAGGCTATCTGAATAATTGTGAATAACTTTTAGATATTATAACATCTGAAACTTTTTTGCTATGGAATATAACAAGTTTGGCTGCAATTTGAAACAAAAGCTTACAATATGTTGTTTTAATAATATAACATAAATACATCACACATTTTATATATGAAGTTTATGATGAAGCACTTCTTAGATACATATACAATAAATTACCTTTTTTGAACTGCACATTCATAAGGTAAACTATTACACTGTATATAATAAGTAAAAACAATACATCTGGGAGTAAACATGGATTAATATAACTTAAGTCTGAAATTTAAACTACCATAATTTCACACGTATAATCTGCACACTACCTGTGTTTAAAAAGCAAATTTCTTCATCCGCGTACTATCTACTGGTTGTCCATTGCTCAAATCATCAAAATCGGAAGAAGGAAAACTAAAAGGCATGTAGCGCAAACGGCCAATGATCAAATGTAAACAACTGTATGACTCACAAGATGCCAAGGATACATTGTATTGTATTGGTAATAAACCATGAAAAAAATACAACCTGTAAAGCAGAACGAGTCAGTAGTAGCCAGTAGCACAATCGTAAATTGTGTCCTGGAGTATGGGAAAATATTGACAGTCACTATTTACAGCTCTGATTGACAACACCAAGTGAATGGATTCAAGATCAAAGGTCATTTCATCACGAGGATCCCTCATAACACAGTGTTTTGTTTTCAAAGTTTTGATTTGCAGAAATATTGGTCATTCATTTTGTCCTTAAAACATTGTCAATGTTTTTCTGCTGATAGCAAGCTGAAAGTAATTCAGAAGGTCGATAAGAAAGCAGTAAGAATTAGGTACAAGCAAAAGGAAACATTAAAAATATGAAAAGAAAGTGATCCAATCATCGTGTAAAAATACGATGGCCTGCATTAGAAGATGATTTACATCGCTGGGTTCTCGAACAGAGAAATGTAAGCCGCTCTGTTTCTTCTGTTAAAATTCGTCTCCGAGGCTATGCCAGAAGAAATGATTTCAAACTTTAAAGGTGGAATTAATTTAGTATAATCCAGACTTTTTGGCACTCTACTGTACTTAGGTTTTTATTCTTAAACTGATTTAATATTGTCATACTAAAATACACTTTTTTTCACGCATAGTCCACAAATTATCTAATGGTGCGAACTATTTGATGATTTATGAAAATTTGGAAATAAAAAATCGAGCCCACAGACTATACGTCCAAAATTATGGTGATACAATTTTTACATTTATATTACTAAGCATTTTCTTTAAAAGTCATACAAAATTATAAAATGTTTTAGAGTAGAAAAAGAATATTTTAACAACCTGTGAACACAAATATGTAGAAAATTTCTTAAGGCCTTCAGTGTGCTGATTCAAAAGAGGAAATATCTTAAAAAACCTCTCAACTGATGCAACATCTTCATCTCGAACAGCATCATCAAATTTCCTCATAACTATAGCTTTAAGACGATTTTCAGCTTCGTGCAACTTAAAAAAGGCTTCGTCTAAACTGCTTCCTACAAAATAATAAAACTACAAATATAATATATTCTTTATAAATATGAAGAATGCATTAACAATTTAGAACAATGTGTAGCAGAGTTCTCATCACAGAAAAGAAATGATAGAAAATCCATCAACCTTTCTCAAAAACAGAGTGAGGTTTCTGAAAAAAATGAGAAAACACAAATAGGCTTTAGAGAAAAATATATATATTATCCATAAATTAACAAGATTCCCTTAATGTATAAAACAGTGAATTTGATTGTTGCAAAATAGCATTCTAGCTAAGATATTCTACAGTGGGATGTGTAACACTTGTTTTTTCCAAGAAAGAATTTCTGCATGTACTAATATGAAGTGTGTGTCATTGTTTACTGCTAGAAAGGGGAAAGATCAAGTTTACAGAGTAATGTTACCCCTCCCCCCTGTCTAGAGTGTCCGCTTAATAGGATCTCGGTTAATGTTATCCATCGCTTATTGTTATCGAAATCACTGGGTACCGATTTTCTCTATTCATTTGTATGTTAAAATGATCCTTTTATGGGATCATTACATCGGTTAATGTTATCAGTTTACAAACCTCATTTTAACTGGCAAAGGAATAGTCACAATCTATTCAAAAGGAACCCATACTTTCTTTTCCTTTGCTGTTGTTTGAATATTTTTAAATTCTCCCTCTTCCCTACAGAAATGGAGAATGAACAAAGGAGTGAGGTATTACACATTCTTGAAATTTTTCAGAAATACGAACACCCAGCTCATAGTCAGTGGTTGTCCACTGTACTATCTTATATATTTCAGCTATTTGTGAAACACTTTTGTGTATTCTTATTGTAATAAGATAATGTTCAGAAGGGGAACGAGAAATAAAAACAGAAGTAAAAAGAATTAAATGCAAGAATTTTGCTCATACTGAAGTTGGTTTATAAAGTACACAAATTTCATTTAGTAATAATAATCTTTTAATGTGAAAAATATGAAAGTTTCTCCCATTTTCAAAATGTATTGAAAGCATTGTGTAGTATAACAATAAAATATTAAGATATATCAGTATATTGAAAATGAAAAGTTCACATTATTAATTTTATGCTTGTTAACAATTGATTAATAATAAATCAATAATTAAGTAATTACGTTAGCATTGATGTATTATTATATCAATTACACATATCCTTTAGAAAAATAAGAAATATTTTTATATTTAAATAACATTATTTTGAGGAACATTTTGGGAAGACAATTTTACTATATGATCATACTTTCCTTTTCATTATAGAAAAATACTTTTAAGCAAGGGTTTTATTTTTGTTGGATTACTAAAGTGAATGATTTAATTTGATATGATAAAAAAAACAGAGTGGTAGCACAGTCAGCAATGCATTAATTTTATAACAGAGGGTTGAACATTTGAGGCTCTAACCGGTCAAAGATCTGATGTTTTCTTTAATGATGACTGGGGCACATAAAATAGGTTTGTGGTATAATTTCCTCCCAGTTCCTAAATGATACCTCTGGAGGTGGCCCATATGGTGCTACTGTAATAAAATGTCCAGCAAATATATGTGGCTTGGTAATCATGAAAGCTATAAGAAGCAAGTACCCTTGAATTTAAAATAATAAACTAAAAGAAAAATATTACAGATAAATATACAGGGTTCCCACTTTTTTTCCAGAACAAAAATTAAGGACTTTCTAAGGACCAAAGTAACTTTTTATAAGGACCTACTTGAAATACACGGCATAACGTCATAAACCTTATCTCCTGAGAAACATATTTTAATGATTATGAACCAGACAAGACATATTCAGTAAATGCCCTACAATATTTCAGAATTAAATTTTTAAAAATGTATAAAAATTAATATAAAAAAAATCTACTTTGCAAAAACTAATTTTGAAAAATGTACATCTAAAGTTCTTTGAATGATCAAACTAAAAATAAACTGAGAATAAAATACAATATTATAAACAGTACTTTCTGAGGATTTAAAAAATGACTCATATATATGTGTGTGTGTGTATATATTTTATAATGTAAAATCCTTTATTGCTTAGAATCCTGAAAAATACTTATTTCATGTATTTCTTATTAGAATAAATTGAAATGGCAATCAGTGAAAGCAAGTGTCAATTAAAAAAATTATAATATAAAGCTTTCGCTGTGTAAGAATGTGTGTTAACAAGTAAAAAAAAAATATACAGAGATACACATCTTTTGACAGGATTTTCAATGTCCTTTTAAAAGATAAAAAACAGAAATTCTCTTCTTTTATTTGTGTCAATACTACATAAAAAACTGAATGCTTTGTTTAGGCAATTTGTGGTAATATAAGAATAAATAATCAAGGATTGGAATTTTTGAGATGAGTAAAATAAATATCTATCATCTATTTATTGATGCACTACTTTTAAAAAATCTGCACTCTGTGGAAAAGTTTTATGGTAATTTGCATTGGCAAGGCCTGAATTTTTTTTTTTCTCTTGAGGATTCAAAGTCTTAATGCAAAGTACAGTGAACTTTTAACCTCCAAAATTTTTAGTTGACACAAACAAAAAACATTCATACTATACATAAGTCATACATCCATCAGGGTTCCCATTTTTTTTCCAGAACAAAAATTAAGGATTTTTAAGGACTTTCTAAGGACCAAAGTAACTTTTTATAAGGACCTACTTGAAATACATGGCATAATGACATAAACCCTATTTCCTCAGAAACATATTTTAATAATGATGAACCAGACAAGGCATGTTCAAGAAATGCCCTACAATATTTTAGAATTAAGTTTTTAAAAATACCTAAAAATTAATATACGATAAACCTATTTGACAAAAACATTTTGAAAAATATACATCTAAAGTTTTTTGAGTGATGAAATTAAAAATAAATTGTGAATAAAATATAATAATATAAACAGTACTTTCTGAGGGTTAAAATGACTCATATATGTGTGTATATACTGATTGATTATACCCGTCGTTGCCTGGGAAAGAAGAAAATTTTAGACTTTTCTATTACATTCAATGCGAAGAAAATTAAACTTCCATAAGTAACTGAAATATCTACACCCCCCCCCAATCTCTATGCTTCACTTAATTAATATCTGCATGACTGTTAGCTATTAAGAAAGAGCAGATTTCAGTATGCAAAAGATTATTTGTCAAAAAAGTTTTCTAGATTGTAACCATAAAAAGTACTAATAAACTAAAAGCATTTTCATAATGTTTTAAGGATATATAACCTGAAAATAATATTTTAATGATATCAAAGAAAGGAATTTTGAATTACTACAGAAATGCACTGAAAGCATATATATATTTGAGGATTTTCTTTATTATTAATACTGCACTTTCGACTAGAAAATGTAAAAGAATTTTATGAACATTAACAACTATTTTATACATTCTTTGACCAGTACTTATCACCTGTACTGGCGTTCTAAGAACCAGTTTGCCGCAAGTTTAATTTCGAACTTACAAAACCAGAAAGTTTGGAGTGTACGGTGAAAACTGATAGGAAATCACGTGACGACAGATAAATTGATCAAGTTCCAATTCCAAAATTAAGGAGATTTTAAGGACCTTTGACAAAAATTAAGCAGTTTTAAGGGCCCTTAAAAATGAAAGCTAAAAAGGTGTTCTTAAGGACTTTTAAGGATCATGTGAACCCTGATATAGTTGTACACTTTGAAATAGGATTGACAAAAGTATAATTAATATTTACTTATTATTATCCAAATATAGTACATATATTTTATATATTATAGACATAAATTGTACACTTCATATACATTATAGACAAAAATCAATAATCAAATTTAAAAGAAATTTAAGTAACAAATAAGCTTTTAAAATTACCTTCATTACTGTCTGCAGCAGATTTTTTTAAAACCGACTGGTCTAAGCTTAGAAATCTATGAATATGAGCAGCAGCCTAAAGGACAAAATAATTCACACTTAATTCACTTCAACATCCATTTAAAATTTTTAGCATTTATTATTAGAAACATTTCAATCTTTATACATATATATATGTGTGTGTGTAATTCTGTTTATATGAAGCTGTAATAACAATAATATTATATTTTTAATAGCTTATACAGGGTATCTGCCAAAATAAAATGTTTCAAATCCATGACTTTTCATGACTTTCCCTGATTTAGCAGATCATTTTCCATGACTTTAAAAAGCTTTCGTTAAAGTATATATGAATAAAACTTCTGATGTACATACAAATAAAATATATGCTTTTAGAGAAATGACGGGAATTTTATCATAAAAAACTATAAACTTACTTTATAAGTGTTAATAAACTCTCATACATAAAAATAAATTGTTGTACCTACATACCTAAGTTTAATCATATAGCAATTTTTCAATCAAAATGTTTCCAATTTGAATTCGGGGTACTTTGGTATTATCCGGGTGACCATGAATAAGAGCCAAATATAACCCTATAATGTTTATATACGATATCCCTAGAAATAAACTTATATTTTGTGCAAAAATCTTAACTAATTTAATTAATTATCATTATATTAATAAAATTTTAATCTACAATTACAAAAAACTAGAATAATATACATTTACCCACCCATTAAGCTTTCTTGCTTCGAGTTTCCTTGGCGAACCAATTTTACTTGGCAATAGGGTCAATAAGATATGACATAAATACCAAACTCAGTAACTTCAGCCAAATGACAAGTAAAAATAGAATTAAACAATTCAATGCATTTTTATTTAATAGGTAGTTTAGCAGATCCATGACTTCCCATGACTTTTACTCATTTTACTTGAAAAATCAAGACTTTCCATGACAAAATTAATCCATTGTCTAAATCCATGATTTTCCATGACTTTCCAGGTGCGCGGAAACCCTGCTTATAGTTTTAAAACAATACAGTATTAATGAATACATTATGCAAAGATTATGTATATAAGATCAATCTAAAAATATACATCTATTAGGATCTTTACAAAAGCACCTATGATAGACATGAAATTAATTTTTTTTAATTAAAAAAATAAATAAAAATAAACAGTTATTTAAAACACAGTGTAGTATTTTATTTCAGTAAACATTTTGTATCTATTTTAATAGCTCCCTAAAATAAATTATATTGCAGTACAAAGTTATTAAATGAAAATAAATACACACAAAAAATATGACATTAATACCTGCTCATAATCTTCATTTTGAAGGGCAGTTTGCACACCATCTGTACAAAATTTTAAATCTAAGATATCCTCCACTCTTTGCATACATTCAGTCACACGGCTCTGGTAAAATACAAATATATGCCATAATATAATTATGCATAAAATAAAAAGATATGTCATAAAACAGTATAGAGATCTTAAACTACAGTTAATTGGGACTATAAATTTAAGAAAAATAGGTATTTGTTAAATTTAAAATTATTGAAAACATATAAAAAATAACAAAACTTTGAATTTATAAAAGGAATAAGAAAAATATTTTGAGAGACAAATAGTATATAACATCTATAACCAATTTAACATAAATCTCTAAATAAAAAATTAGGCATATGATAATTAAGATAATTTAAAGATTAAGATTCATTAAGAAAAGATGAAGATTAATTATTAATAAGTTAATTTAAAATAAAATTATGGATAAGGTACACATTTTTTTTTAAATTTTAAGTTGCAGATTTTTGCAATCTCTCCACATAATGGAATTTATTGAATTACCATTATTAACAACAAGGGCTATACATGTAGTTGATTTTGAATGGCCCTGAACATCCTTGCTATGAGTAAAGACACAAAATTCATAAATTCAAAATTTTAAGGGCCTCCAGTGAAAACATATTCAGCATATTTCATACTAAAAACATAATGAAGGGTTCAAACTTAGTTTCAGTTTTAATTATGAAATCTATTTAAGCATAATAAAGGGTAATACATGACTCATTTAAAAAAAATCTTAGTCAAATTTATTTTAAAATGTGTAAATAAATTTCTTTTATTTAAGTTATATTTTTAATCCTTGATTTTTCTTGGAATTTCTCACTTTAAACTATACAAAATTATTAAATTTAGGCAATATTTGATTTTTCCAGTTTTATAAAATCATAGCACCCTTTTATTTAAAATTACTGGCAAATTCAGGAGCTATATTACAGGTATATTGTAAAAGCTCATAATATACTCTATAAACATTTTATACATTTCCAAGTTTGGCTAAACATGATTACTACAAAATCTAATTATACTGAGACATATTACTAAAAGTTAATTCTGGATAGTTATTAAAAATTATATATATTTAATATATATGTAATCCATTTTTTTTATAAAACTCCTTGACAAGGAGAAAGCTCAACAGCTGGCAGTAATAAAAATGCAGTCGGTCCGACATTCAACAGAACGACACAAGTCTTATTCAAACTTTATTCCAGAGCAGCTACAACGCACATCTATTCTACTGGACAACAGACAAAGAAAAGCCACAGAATTCACTCTGATCAAACAGAGGTGCACCCAAGAGCGATGACAGAAAGAATTTTCCAACAGTAAAAAAAGAACTTAATAAGCAAATTAAATGCAATATCAGCAAAATACAAAACCATTTGCTGACAACAGCTGGGAAACTGCTGAATAGACAGAAAGTTTACAGTTTTATGACAGAAAGGAATGTCAAGTGGAAAATACTCCACTAATTAAACTATTTAGAGGCTGGGGAAAAGATTTAAAGGAATTAGAATGGGAGGAGGTTTTTAAAGAAATATTAGAGTTAAATAATTTTGATATATTACATATATATATGCTAACAGTGCAGCTTGACATTACTGATTGAAGTTCCAAAGACCAGCATATTTGTTTGGTCATCATTCAGCTGGTTTTTTCTTTAAGTTTAAGTAAATATATAAAATTGAATAAGTATAAAAGATATTTGAATAAACATCAATGACAACTCTTGCAGAAAAATATGTAAACTTTCAGAAATGTTCAATTATAAACTGAAAAATAAAAGGCTGTTTCTATAAAATTTAAGTGTTTTTCCTTGTGCATGAGTTTTAATTTTGTACAATTAACAATCAGTTTCCTTAAGATTTAGTCAATTTATTCTACCTACATATCATAAATTTATGTTACTTACCCTGGTAATATCCAGCTGTTTAACTTTACTACTTATGTTTTCTGCTAAAGTAGATGTAAAGGAAATCATATTAGAGAGTTGTACCGAATCAGAGTGCACCAGCTGTAGCTGAGGTCTAGAAAGAAAAAAATTAACCAATAGCAAAAATCTGAGATAATAATCATTAAATAATCTGAAAAAATAAAGCGACATTGTAGATCACTTTTAGAATTTATTAAAAGAAACAGATCTTACAACATTTTATGCAATGACAGAGCTTTGTTTTCCCGGTGATCGTGCTGTTCAATAAAATTCCGAAGCTCAGCTCTAATCTTTTGCTAAAGAAAAAAAAAATTAGAATCATAAAAAAAAAATCTTTAACATCGAAACATAACAAAGTATGGTAAATTTCAAATTAAATTTGAAAATGAATAACAAATAAAAATTACTTCTTCTACACTATAATGTTCAAACACTCGCTTAGCATCTTCAATACTGTTTATATCTAAACAAATATTTTCCAAAGCCATCACAACGGATAATATGAAATTGTTGTATAAATCTATCTGGAGTTATATTTTACACAAAGCAAGTAGAATACTGTCAGGAGTCATAAATCAACTATATTCATTATGACTTTACACACCACAATTTCAGTGCTTAATTTAGTTACTTATTTAGATTTTCGATACCTATAAATACGAAAATACTGTTTGTTTTAATGTTGCTGAAATCAGAAGAGAAAAAATCTTATGTTTAAATTCAGTATTTTCGCCGAAATATTTACTTTGCAGCTGATTTGTCATAAACTTTTCTTTGGTTAAGTAAAATGGAGTTTGGATTCTTCTTACGAAAAGATCGTCTGCTTGATGAATCAGTACACTAACCAGAAGAGTCTATCTGTCATATAAATTCAATCTGTTTATAATTATGTTTAATAAATTACTTTAGAATTCTTTTTAACTCTCTTAAGATATTAAAATCTGTAAATGATAGTTAAACCAAATTATTGCGTGAAACCGAAATCATGTAGTTTTGTTTGAATATAAAAACACTGTGATTCGAAACTTCACAGGAAAGTAAAGAAATGTGTAACAAATCACAGTCTGGGAGAATCGCAATCACGATAAGATAAAGTTGGGAGCTTTTTTTCTGTTTTGTTTTTAGTTAGTATTTATATTCAGTGTAGTCTAAGTTCTGAATTTTGTTGGCTATTATGTTTAACATTCGAACTAGTATTAGAATTTTCAGTCAAAAATTCCTGTTAGGAAATAATAGTTTCCAGATCAATAGTAACATGTGTGTTCATAAAATAGTTTAAATTGTGTAAATGAGAATTTTCATTAATTTTCTTAATGCCTTTTTATTAATTTTTGTTTGTAGCTCTCTGAGGAATTTGAGCTTGAAGAAGTTGGTTCGATCCGATCTAAGTAGAAAAATGAGTTCATCATCTGATTTTCAAGGTGCTGCTCAAAAACTGAAAACCCTAAAGGAGGATCCCGGAAATGAGATAAAACTAAAATTATACGCTTTGTATAAGCAGGTAATGAATGTGATTAACATTAATAAATATTAATCACATTTATATTTAAAATGCTTTAGATAGTTGAAATGACATTTAGGGATTTTTTCATTTATATGTGTTTAAAGACATATATAAATCATTGTGTGTATTTTTTTTCAGTAATTTTTTATTTTAATTAACATTATATATTGTTACTATCCCATTGTTTAAAAAACTTTATATGTGTTAATTTGTGCATAAGCGTTATCTAATGTAATAACAACAATAAATTAAAATATATGTTTGAAAAATTTTTAATAAGACAAAATTCTCTTATCTATTGTAATTTTTATTTTAAAAATTGATTCAAAAAAGCATAACACAAAGTATTGAAATTTTAGTGATGAAGTTCAATGTGGGAAAATTTCCTACAAAATTCTGCAAGGTTTATCATAGAAATCAATATATTCTTCTAAGAAAATTATGATAAAATTACTTTCTTATTAAGTTTTTTTTAGAAATTTAATTTAAAAAAACTTTTTGCTTTCCTTAAAGTTAGTTTAATTTAGTCATGTTTAATAATCCTGATTTAGAATTACTTTAAATTAGATATTATGTAATCTTATGGTTTCAAGTTATTATCATGGCTGAATGATGATAAAGATGTAGATAAACCAAGTTACCACGGTTATTATTGTAGAAATTGTCACTTCACATTTATCAATCAATCTTTACCCCCTGATAAATTTGTTTTTTTTCTTTTCAATTTAAACATTTCAGTAATAAAGCCTATGCATTTTTTCATGATATGTCTGAAAGATTTTACCTTTCCATTAAAGAGCAATGAAAAATGTGAAGTTTAATATTAAAATACTGATTCAACTTAACCAATTAGGCAACATCATATTTAATTTAGTTTAAAAGAAAATGATAATTTCTTAAAGGCAAAATTTCTTTCATGGATTAATAATGTAAAATATGTGAAAAAAATTAGATTTGACTTATCCTGAAATTTAAAATATCCTAATTTATGTAAATTAATCTAACATATGTAGTCTGTTTTGGCACAAGTTAAAAAAAAATCTTATTTGTTTTTTATTCTAGTTGGTATATCCATGTAAAAATAGATAAATTCAAAAAGAGACAAATGTTTGAGCAAGAAAATGAAATTTGCGTTGAGTTTGATTGAATATTATGGATTTTTTTTTTTTTTTTTTTTTTTTGACATTGCCTTTAAATATTTCTATAAATACCACATTCTATTATAGTCTACCGAAGGAACCTGCTCTGGTTCGAAGCCATCTGCATTTGATTTTGTTGGAAAAGCAAAATGGGAAGCTTGGAAAGCTTTAGGAGCAATGTCTCAAGTAAGAATTGTTTCATTCTTTAAATAAATATTTGATTTACATCATTTAGATATTACTAAGATGAAGTGAATTTAATCAAAAAATAATAATTACAGTATAAATTCTTCTGTTACAATAAATCAATTCTGCTATTCTTTCAAAGTTATATTAAAATATAATAATAAAGCTCTGAATAGCATAATTACATGGTTTCCGCGCACCTGGAAAGTCATGGGAAATCATGTATTTAGACAATGGATTAATTTTGTCACGGAAAGTCTTGATTTTTCAAGTAAAATGAGTAAAAGTCATGGATCCGCTAAACTACAGATTAAATAAAAATGCGTTGAATTGTTTAATTCTATTTTTACTTGTTATTTGGTTGAAGTTACTGAGTTTGGTATTTATGTATTATCCTATTGACCCTATTGCCAAGTAAAATTGGTTCACCAAGGAAACTCAAAGCAAGAAAGCTTAATGGGTGTATAAATGTATATTATTCTGGTTTTTTCTTAAATTGTAGATTAAAATTTTATTAATATAATAATAATTATTTTTTAATAAAATTTAGTTAAGATTTTTGCACAAAATATAAGTTTATCTCTAGGGATATTGTATATAAACATTATAGGGTTATATTTGGCTATTATTCATGGTCACCTGAATAATACCAAAGTACCCTGAATTCAAATTGGAAACATTTTGATTGAAAAATTGCTATATGATTGAACTTAGGTATGTAGATACAACAATTTATTTTTATTTATGTGAGTTTATTATCAAAGTATGTACATCAGAAGTTTTATTCATATATACTTTAACGAAAGCTTTTTAAAGTCGTGGAAAATGATCTGCTAAATCTGGGAAAGTCATGAAAAGTCATGGATTTGAAAAATTTTATTTTGGCAAATACCCGGTAATTATCAAAAATATTGCTTAGTGTAAGAACTTAATTGTTGTAATTAAATTTTTAGAATTAAAATAATGGTAGTTAGTTTTTTAAATTTACTTATTTTATAAAATTTCTAAAAAAAAAAAAAAATAACAATAATTGGACTGCAACAGATTTTTTTTCCTTTTGCAATGTGCTTTTTGAAAATTATATACTGTTTAAAAATTTTCTATGCTTATGTATGCATTATGAATACCAAGCAAAAAAAAGTACTAAGTATGTATGTTTGTTGTAGGAGGAGGCAAAAAACAATTACATATCACTTGTAAATGAATTATGTGTTAAAGATGCAACAGATGTACCAAAAACAGTATCTGAAAAGCTGTATGAAGGCATAAGCTATGTTGCTGGCTCAGATTTTACAGAAATTACATTTTGTCGACCAAATAAACGAAATGCAATAACTACTCAAGTAAGTAACTCTTTTTGACTGTTAAAAATGAAGTATATTTCAGACACATTACATTGCAGGTTTCACTCTCTTTCCGTCCCTCTCTTTTTGTTTTATTTTATTATATATATATATGTAACAACTATTTCCTCTAGTCACAATAATTATGTAGCTGTTGTTTTTACTTGCCTGGGCTACTTGGCGAGAAGCCTAATCAGCTAGCAGTAATAACGAACGATGCAGTCTGGCCACATTGAAGAGAACATACAAGTTTAATTAAAACTTTATTTTAGAGCTGTTAAAACGGACATCTTTACGAGTCAATGACAGACAGGAGAAAGACATAAAAATCACTCTGCTCGAACAGAGGGGAACAAGAGTGAAGACAGAAAGAATTTTCCCAAGGTAGAAGAAACTTACTCAGTGAATTAACTGTTAATATCAGGAAAAAATGCAGAGCCATTTGCCAGTGACAGCTGGAAAACGTGTTGAATAGGCAGAAAATTGACATCTATAGGATATAAAGCTTTGGGAATTGTATCGAAAGAATTTTAAGTCGAAGACACTCCTTTGATCAAGACATTTAGAGGCTGAGAAAAAGATTTTAAGGAATTAAAATGGAAGAGAGGAGGTTTTCAAGGAAATAAATTAAAGTTAAATAAATTTTATATATTACATATATATATATATTTATTTGCAATGGAAATGATGAATAATCATTCTAAAGTAGTCATCCAAAGATGGTTTCATACTATTAAATAAGTTAAATATTTTTTGTGAAACTCATTCTAGATTTTTTTTTATAAGAATATTCACATAGAAGAAAGATGATGTATTTTTTATCTCTTTTGTTCTTTATCCCTGAGAAAATCCTTAAAAAATATAGTTTCCTTAATATTTAAAGATTTTTTTTTCTTTCAAAAGATATGTAATTTGAAGTTTATAAATAAAAAATAATTTCCTTTGTAAATATTTAAAAAATGTTGTTAAAGGCTGATTATTAAAAAAGAAATTTCTGTTCTGATTATTTTAATTTTTGCACTTAACATATTGGGAATTTTTTCTAAGAAGTATGAAGGTAAACATTCTCTTGACAATTGTGTTTCTTGTTATGTAGTTACCTGACTATAATTTGTCAAATGAATAGTAATAATTCACCTCTTAAAGTAAATTCATAATATTAAATGCTAGTTTGAAATTTACTAGTTTGTTGAATGTTTACTGGTCAAAAAACATAATGAAATACCTGAAGAATTTCTTTTTTTCCAAGACAATATTTAAAATAGAACTGTTGAAAAAGAATCTCAAACTGTAATCTAAAGGAAACAAAAAATTTTTAGTCTACAATTACTTTTAGCTTAATAACTTAGACTCATAATTTTGTGTTTGTTATGAAATTTTCAGTTTTAACACCTAAAAGAATTAGGAACAGATATATGTAGCATGTCAGTCCCTGACATGTGTTTTTTTAGGGGGGGGGGATTGTGGTGGAAGTAATTATCATAATTAGATGACTTTTGTTGATCGCCTAGTAATAAAATGGCAGAAACTACGTTTTCCTCATAAAGACTAAAATACCAAAAATTATGTGTTTCTCTAAACTTAAAGTTAAAGAAATCTAACTTTTTGTACAATTTTTTGCAGATAACAGTGTAAAGAAATATCAAAATCAGTACTATTTAAAACACAATGAAGCACTATTTTTAACAAAATTTGCAGATGAAATAACAAAAAGAAATTTAACAATTTTATACACAAAGAAACATTTTTTTCAATATTTGCAGATTACATTATTTCTAAAGATTAAATTGTCATCATTTATACATAAAAAACATATCTTGGCCCAACTATTGCTAACTGGCAATTCCACAAAATTGCTAAATTTGGTGAGAAAAACACAGCATGCTAGGTGCATCCTTCAACGCAGAATGTGCCAAAAAGTGCAATGCATATCGCAGAACAATCGCGGCTTGCGGAAAACTTTTTTCCTTAGTATATATATATATATATATATATAAATCGATGGATTTCCATAAGTAAGAAAGAATTGCAGAAGGGGGGGGGGTACAAGTTGAAGTGGCAGTTCCTAGCTTTATAAGAACGGTAAGAAATAAATAAATTTATGATAAAGTATTTTTAAAGGAAACTACAGATTTGAAAGTACTAAGGTTTACTTGGAGTTTCCGGTGTCTTGCCAGATTTGAAGGCCCCCTGGGAGAGTTGTCATTTCATTGTCTTCCCTACACCTGACCAGCATGATAGATAGCTCGCAATCCGCCTATCCTAAAAACTTCCCTTACATTAATGTTTGGGCCAAATTATCAGTCCCATTTTTATCACCGTAGTGATATCTCAAAATATCTTACATCAAAAGGACATTGACAGGACAGTAAATTCTATGTTAATGCCTTGGTTTTAATACAAATATTTTTCTAAATTTCAGATAGCACTGTTTTATTAAATAATTTTAGTTATACGTATTGGTAAAGATGAAAATGTACCGCAATAGGAATAATATTGTGGGAGAGTAAATATATGATAAAATAAATCTATCTCCTGCAGAACATTTTTGATTATCTGAAAGCAGAACATTGAATAGTCATAGTTTCCGCACACTTGGAAAATCATGGATTTAGACAATGGATTAATTTTGTCATGGAAAGTCTTGATTTTTCAAGCAAAATGAGTAAAAGTCAAGGAAAGTCATGGATCTGCTAAACTACCGATTAAAAAAATGCATTGAATTGTTTAATTCTATTTTTACTTGCCATTTGGCTGAAGTTATTGCATTTGGTATTATGTATTATCCTATTGACCCTATTGCCAAGTAAAATTGGTTCACCAAGGAAACTTGAAGCAAGAAAGCTTAATGGGTGGGTAAATGTATATTATTCTGTTTTTTTCTTAAATTGTAGATTAAAATTTTATTAATATAATAATAATTATTTTTTAAGAAAAATTAGTTAAGATTTTTGCACAAAATATAAGTTTATCTCTATGGATATTGTATATAAACAGTATAGGGTTATATTTAGCTATTATTCATGGTCACCTGGATAATACCAAAGTACCCTGAATTCAAATTGGTAACATTTTGATTGAAAAATGGTTATAGGATTAAACTTAGGTATGTAGATACAACAATTTATTTTTATGTATGTGAGCTTATTAACACTTATAAAGTAAGTTTATAGTTTTTTTTTTGTGATAAAATTCCTGTAATTTCTCTAAAAGCATATATTTTATTTGTATGTACATCAGAAGTTTTATTCATATATACTTTAATGAAAGCTTTTTAAAGTCATGGAAAATTATCTGCTAAAGGAGCGAAAGTCATGAAAAGTCATGAATTTGAAAAATTTTATTTTGGTAGATACCCTGAATAGTATTCTGCTGTGGGGGTGCATCTATACTAATTACTATTACACTTTGTAGATTAGTCTTTTTTGTTTTATTTATTGATGTTTATAAATATCTGTCCATTTTTATTTTTGCAACTGTAGCATAAACTGTTTTATTACATTGTTTGTCACTCTATTTTTTAATCTCAAACCTATTAGTTTATTTTTCTGTATAGATGTATAAAGATATTGCTGCTGCCCTAAAAGAAGCTGGTGAAAATGATACTGCCGTCACTATTATTACAGGTGAAACGGACCTTATATTTATTTTTAGTATTCAGTCTTATCTTAAGTAAAATTTCTAATTAGTTTATTTTGAAATGTTCTTAGGTCAAGGGGATTACTACAGTAGCGGTAATGATTTAAGTAATTTCGCATCTATTCAAGGTGATTTAGCCACTGCTGCAAAGAATGGGGGTGATCTGTTGAAGTAATTTATAATTGCTATATTTTTTTTACTAATTAACTGTAATTTATAATTACATAATCAAATGCATAAAAATTATTGCTGTAGTACTACCTAAACTGAATTTATGGCAAATGAATAAGAAATATTTTATGTTAGAAGCTTTAGCAAAATTTTACTTGCATGCAAAATACTCTAGCTTGTTATTTAATTTTAAAATAATCATAATTTATATTACATTATAGAATATGAACTATAATTTATTTCTAAGAATTTATTTAATTTTATAAATATTTAATTATGTTTTTCTATTACATTATTGTTAAAATTTTTTATCTGTACTACAGGTGGAGTAAAAATCAATTTGATTTTCATTTAAATAAAAAAGGATTTGTCGTTATAAAATTTTTAAATTTAATTTATAAATCTGTTAGTGGTTGTAGAAAATTACTTCTGACCAAAATCTTTTTTCACTGCAAATTCTGTTAGCTTTTGTTATTAAGAAATTATTCTTTTATGATTAAAGCTAACTAACTACGAGTAACTTTTTATCTTTTATAACATATTTCAATTGATTCTTAAGTTTTTTTGCTCTGATTTTAATTTTATTGAGAGACTTGTCTATATTTTAGGGCATTTGTTGCTGCATTCATAGACTTTCCAAAAATACTGGTAGCTGCAGTCAATGGTCCAGCTGTTGGAATTCCAGTCACCCTTCTCGGGTTATGTGATATTGTGTATGCATCAGATAAGGTATTTGCCCAATATTTAGTTTAAGTGATTATTCAGAGTTTAGATGTCTGCCACCTTTTCTGTGAATAAAATTTATTATAAAATGAAAAGCAAATCCTTTAATCAAAAAGGAGAAAAATTTATATCATTTTTTAAGTAATAATTTTCATACCTTACTGTTAGTGAAACAATGAATAATACTGCCTATTTTTGTGTGTAAGCCAAGAATTTTTGGAACTTTATATAAAGCTGAAGTGGGAGGGATCGGCTTATATATGGATCTGTGGAACATATGTAGTAAAAAGTCCTTGGCAACATTTTTGTTATTTTGTCTTCAACATTGTTCGATTACCAAAAAAGTTGACAAATATGAATGAAATTTTAAAAAAAAGATAATATATATTAGGGCAAATTCAAATTACCTTTGGGAAAGGTATTGAAATGAGAAAAATACAGTTATAAAAAATAAATTCATAATTTGCTATAACAAAGCTAAAATAGAAGGGGGGAGCCAAATTTTAGAGAATGGGCCAAGAGAACCTTTACTAAGTAGTGTATTGGTTAACCTCACCAAAAAAAAAAAATGCTTTAATTTGTAAAAATAGTGATGAGATAGGATTTAAAGTATTGTCATTAGCATCTAATAAGTAAAAATACTATTGCTCCATGTTCCAGCACTGAGATTCTCAAACTGGGTGCTGCAGCAGTAATCAAGAAAAGTCAGCCTAAAATTGGGAAATTAATAACTTGAAAGTTAAATTTTAAATTGATTTCCTTCATCACTGTCAAAACCTGCTATGAAATTTCCTTTTATTTATCTTGAGATGCAGCCAATATATTTTCTCAAACTAGATACTGCAGCGAAAAATGTTTGAAAATTGTTAGTTTAGTGCTTTACTTTATAGTGATTGGATTAGGAAATATATCCCCCATTTTACTTGCTTGGCAACATTTTTGGCTCCTTGGGGACTTATTAGGAAGAATTTTTTTTTTCCATTTCAGATTTATATGGGTTTTGAATTTTTGGTAAATTTTCCAACAAAAAACATTCACAAATATTTTTTAACATCTTCATCTACTATACAGATGGGCTTATATTCAGAAATATACAGTAGTTTTTATGCTTGTATTTTTGCTGTAATTTGATGAATATATTTCCATATTTGGCATAATAGCTAGCTCTGATTTAAAATATGTTAAACTGTGAAACGAAGGGTCTTTAGTTTGAGACTGAACATAACTCATCTAGAAGTACATATGTATAAAATATAACACTCTTTTTGGTAGATTGTCATTATAAAATGCCATTAGTTTTTAAATATATTGTGTGTTTATTAATCTATTTCCACAAAAAAAATGTCTTAATTCCATATTTGTAATCCATTACCATTTGCACGTAATTTTTTATTTCTGTTCCATGATTCTATTTCTTCAAACAACTCTAATATAATCCAGCTTTATTCATACACAGGATGATGTTCATTAAGATTATATACATAAATAGATTGTTCTTGAAAAGAAAGTCATTTCATGTACTTCAATTTTACTTTAGTTATGACATCATCTAAATAGTATTAAAATCTATTTTGTGTTTGCATATATTTATTCCTGATTCTTCATAAACATCCAGAAGTTTAGTGTCAAAATAGATATTCATGGATTTGGAAAATTCATGTCACTGAGTAGTACTTTAATTATCAGACACATTAATTCAAAACTAAAGTGTTAATTATTTCAGTTTAAATGTACAATTTTAAACACAATTTCTGTAAAAGTTAATTATGGATAAAAGGAAGTCATGGGTTTGGGTATTATTATGTCACAACTAAATTACTTTGGAACAACTAGAAAGACTGGTAGTTTTTTTTTTTTTTTTTTATTTAAAGGAGAATTTATATACGTTTCCTTACATGGGAAACATATATAAATTCGTAACAAAAGAAAACATTATTAATTAAAAACATACATTAACATGCATTTTGGAATTTTTATTCGTGTCAGCATATGGCCTAGTGGGTATGCTAGTTGTATATATATATCCTTCAATACAAATTCTAAAAGCCTTTTTTTTTTCCAGGGACCAATTTATATACAGTGGACTCCACGTAATGTGATTGCGGTTAATGTTATCAAATTCATCAATCGCTTATTGTTATCAAAATCACTGGGTCCCGATTTTCTCTATTCATTTGTATGTTAAAATAATCTCTTTATGGGATCGTTACATTGGTTAATGGGATCCGTTTCTGAACTAATTGGCAAAGGAATATTCACAATGGATTCAGAAGGAACCATTCTTTCTTTTCCCTTCGCTGTCATTTGAATTTCCAAGAATTCTCCCTCTTCTATCTAGGGAAATGGGAAGTGAACAAAAGAGTGGGGAATGACACATCCCCCAAATTTTGCTCGCTTACATGCAGCTTGTCAATATAGAAGCCAGAAAGCGAAAAGATTTAACATTAAAACAAAAGATCCAAATTTTAATGTCGTTATGACAGGTTACCAAAAATGAGTCAGCGCAACATTTCTCAGCCAATATTGTGCAACATTTTGAAAACGTGATGATCTTACTAGAAGAAATAAAGAAATAAACAAAATGAAAATACAGAGACACATTCCAGTAGCTTCCGCATTAACAGAATCTAAAGTCTGTCAGATTGTCATAGGAAAATAGACAAATGATGGAACTGACGAGTCAGATGAATAATCTCTTGATATTGAGCCACCTCCTTTAAGTGCTCAAATAAGAAAAGCAATGAAAGTGTCGAAACGTGGAGTACAACACTGCTCCGATGACTTTAAAAAACATTATGATGACAAACAATTTATCAATGAGCTTCTTAGAGAAATTGTAGACAGTCAACAAATGATCATTTTTTAAATTATGTATACAATTCTTATGCGTTAAACGATAATATACGGTACATAAATATAAGGTGTGAATTAAAAGGGGGGATAAATTTATCTAATTTTACATATCGTTTATTGTTATCAAAATCACGGTGTCCCAAACTGATCGCATTAAGTAGAGTCCACTGTATAAATATAATCTTAATGAACACATTCCTGTGTATGAATAAATCTAGATCATTAGAGTGTATGATTATATATAAGCATTAATTATAAATATTTCCTAATTTTTTTTGTTTGTTTGTTTGTAGGCTACATTTCAAACACCTTTTAGTCTACTTGGCCAATCTCCAGAAGGATGTGCTACTTATACGTTTCCTAGAATTATGGGCTATTCAAAGGTATTATTACCCTATTTCCAAACTACTAAGATCTATTCGCTAAATAAGAAGGTCAACTGGACAAGTACTATGAACATTACAAGCTGTTGAATCCATAAAACATATATGTGTGTGTGTTTAATATATCAAAATTATTACTCATAAAATAAACATCCAAAATTCTTCTTTTTTTCCCTTAATTTTTTAGTACCTAATTTTCCAGCCATAAAATGTAAAATAAAGGAGTGTTCTCAGACTTAAATTGTTTTTACCCATCTTTTAAAACTAATGTTGGAATAAATGCTAATTTTTTGTCATCTGGCCATATTTTTTAGATGTCCTAGGAAAATGGCATTGCTTCTACAATAACTAAATTGCTGTGTGTATGTTTTCGAGCTGTGTTAAATGATCAAAGTTCATTCTTGCCCCTCAGAATTGCTGAACAGTCTTAAGTCTCATGGGAACAAAATCACATGACTTGCTGTAACACCAACAAAGTATGTTCTTGGAGCATTCTGCAGACATGCCAACTGCTCTGAATTCTCCGGAGAAATGAGAAAATTTGATAACTTTGGAAACTTCTCAGATTTCTCTGGAAAATAACAAAACTTTTGAACAGCTGAAAGATTACAATTCAACAATTAAATACAATGTTTTTCAGAAAATAATGCTGAATATTAATAATGCTCTTTTCCCACAGTAATGCTGTATGTTAAAATTTTTCAGTACTGTGGGGAAAAACAAACTGAATTTAGGTTAAATTTTTATTGATAAACTTTAGAATCCCTAATGTAAGAAAAATTAAATATTTTAATCAAGGTCAATGTTGCTACAAGAAAAACATTTCTGAAAAATAAGTTGTTAAAGTTAAAAAAAAAAAGCTCTTCATAAATATTTAAATGCATAAATTTTAATTTTCCTTTTACAATTAATTTACTGTGTAAATATTTTTAATTTAAATTTAATTTAGAAACCAATAAGATATGTACTTATGTATAATCTGTAATTAGGATGTTAAAATTTTAAACCACACTATTGCTACAGACACAAGTGCCTGAATGTTGGCATATCTTATTCTGTGCAGAGTTGTTGCAATCTAAAGATGTCAGTAGACTGAAGTGTTTTTGATTCTAAATAAAGGTAAAGTTTCACAGCTCTTTAAACTTTTTTTGTGATATCATGACTCCAATTGTACTAAGTAAAAGAACTTAGTATTAAAGAATAGGTGCTAATTGTGTATTAGATTTTTAGTTATACTTAAAATTGTTAATTTATCCCTACTGTTGTCGTGCTGAAAAAGTATTTGTGACATACATATATGTTTATATGTGTATATAATCAAATAACAGAAATCAAACATTAAATTATCTGTCTGAATATTATGCTGAACTTATTGGTTTATAATTCAGATTTCTATAGAAGGAAAGGAATTAATTCAATTTCAGTTATTGGGAGTATAATGCATGTTAAAGTCTTGAATGTTGATATACGTGTTATATAGAGAATATGGTCTATTTTCATTACTGTAGTTCTTGAAAAATAGTAAAATGTATTTTTTTTTTTTTTAATATTATAAATTTCTAATTTTTATCTTCTAAAATTCAAATTTAAGGTTTCTGAGAAAGACAGGTTAATTTTGGAGTTTTTATAGACGTACCTAAGAAAGTAATGAAATATCTGTATTACTAAAGTTTTATGCTGTAGCTCCACATTTTTAAAACTGATAATTATCTATACTACTTGCTAGTAAATCAGAGGTTTCTAACCAGGGAAAGCTTTCACAGAGGCAGTACCAAAATGTTTTCCTGCCAATATCAAAATATGTTTTCGTACCACATTATCAATATATATTAATTTTTATACCTTGGAATTGCCTACAAGCAAATTAGCATCTGTTTTACGTTTTTTATTTTATCCAGTAAATCCCATTCTTTTTAATAATTAAATGTTTTAAAAGAATGTATAAAAACAAATACACATGTATATACATGCTATAGCTAAACCTTGTTATTATTCTGGTAGTTATAGCTTTTAAATTTTGTAGTAAAATTTTTATTTTTTAAAACTATCTTGTATCTTTTAAAAAATAAAAGTTATGGTGGTACTGAAAAAAAATCTTCTTTCTGGGAAGCTTAATAGAAAGAAGGTTGGGAAACTTTACTTTAAATGATTGAACTTTATTCATGAACCAAACTAGGCCCATTTGGCCGTGAGGCCTTCCAGGCATATCCCATCACTGGTAACACCAGAATTAGAAAGGGTAGTACAAACCTAATGGACTGAAAGTAGAGCTAAACTGATAGAAGGGTAGAACTTGTAGTTGCACCTCCCATGAGGTATCCAGCAGACCAAAGAAGAGAACAGGAAGTTATGTGAATTAACTTATAAATGGTCCTCAGAATTATTGCTCAAGAATTATTACAAAGAGATATTGGCTCACCCTGCAGAACCACTGTATATATATATATATATATATATATATATCAGAAAATACCCACTAGAATTTTGCATTAGTTCCTTGTTTAGCAGTGGTGAAAAAAACTGATCAATTAAGCTATAATATACTCGAGAGCCAAAACATTATGTCCACCCTTACATTTTGCAATGAACTCGCCTGGATGACGTGGTAGGCACGTGATCAGGCAGAAGTGGAATTTAACTGCTGCTGGAGAGTCTGAAGAATCATTCTTTCACTTACTTCTGTGTGTTATAGGAAAGGCTGCAGATCGAAGCAATTTTGATAGAAGGCAGATTGTAATGGCTCGAATGCTCGGAACAAGTATTTCCGAAACGGCACGACTCGTGGGTTGTTCGTGGTCTACAGCTCTTAGTACTTATGCAAAGTGGATGAATGATGGTGAAACCAGCAGTAGACGAAATGGTGTTGGATGCCCACACGCAATCAAAGAAAAAGGTTGTCAAAGACTGTCTCGTATGGTGAAGTAAAACCGGAGCCAGACACTTATGGCTCAGCTGACAACCCAATACAATGTAGAGCCAATTAGAATAGTATCGGAGCACACTGTTCAGCAGACACTGTTGGATCTAGGGTTACGCAGTAAACATCCCACTTGTGTGCCTTTGCTGATCAAGTATCATCACCAACTATGCCAAGACGGGTTGAAGCTGTGTTGCACGCCAAAGGTGGGCCAATGTGTTATTGACAGGTGGTCATAATGTTTTGGCTCTTGAGTGTAGTAAAATAAAAATAGGGGGGGCTGGAATTAAATAAAGAATATATAAACATTATGATAATATCTGTAATTTTCATGCTTTTAAAGGATTTTGAGTGGATAAGGAATATTAACTATGCATGCTTAATTAGTATATATTTATGTTTTAGGCAAATCAAGTATTGTTATTCAATAAAAAATTGACTGCATCTGAAGCAAAAGAAGCAGGTTTAGTTTCAGAAATATTTCCACACGAGACATTCCTGGAAGATGTCAAGGCACAGTTAGCTTTTCTTCCTTCTGCATCTAAACAAGTAAGAAGATAATCTATTTTACAATATGTGTAAAAATATTAATGATGCACTTGCATTTCTTTTGAGAAGGCCATAAATTTACATTTACTTAAAAACTAATTTGTGCTGTAATTTTTTTATCTATTAAAAAGAAATTATAGTGTAATTTATAAAAAAGTTTAAAAGTTGTATACACTCTTAGTAAAATTGATATTTTAATCATATTTAGTTTATTTTTAGATTAATAGCTAAATTTAAGTAAATTTTAAATGTCTTTTATTGTAACAGGAGCCTTCAGTTATTCTATATACATCTAGATCTGCCAACTCTCCAGGTATAACCAGGCAATATCATATTTTTTATCATTTTGGGGGTTTCCAGGACAAATGTATGAATTCCTGGATTTTTGAAGGGGAAAACATAAAACTCTCTGTGTCCAGTTTAGCGATAAAAAAAAAATTTACTTCCACTATGCCAAATTGAGGCTATTAGCTCTAATGCAATCAAATTGCCATCAGAATTTTTTTTTTTTTTTTTTGCATTCAGCAATAAGAAGAATTCCCAACCACAATTCTTGAAGAAGATGTGTTGATACTCAGTGACATTTGATTGGTCAAATAAAGAACAGCAATGGATATTTTAAGTATAAGAAACTTATTAATTCTAATGATAGTAATGCAAAGTATGAATGGATTTTTAGCTATGTTGCAAAAATAGCTCCACTTTTTCTTTTGTCAATAATAAATGATGCAATCGAAAACTTGTTGATTTGCAAATCAAAGCCAATGGGGACCCTGTTTCATGCAAGTATTTGAATCTTATTTTTTAAAGAAAGCAAAATCTGCAACAATAAAAGCAATATAAAAGAAACAATTGTAAGTATTTCAAATAGATCATTGTTATTCAATAACTTATCTTTGTTTGATGTCATTTCATCTTCATAGCTTTTCGTTAAATTTTTTTCATTGTTTTAAAATCCTGCTTTCTTGAATATGGTATAAAATTAACCATATATAGAAATTTAATATTATATAATTTTACTTTCTTTTATGTAATTTTTTTATTAGTTTAGTATTCAAAGTCATTACATTGATCAATACACATAAGTTTTTCCAGATTCTGAACTTTAGGAGGTTGGCATGTCTGTACACTGAATCCAAAGGGAACATTGTGTTTTCTTTTTATAAAACTCTTATACCATGTTATGTAGAGAAATTTTCTTTGGTGTATGGGTGAAATACTAATTTACTTAATGCATAAAATATTAGATAGTCTATGTTTTGTAATTTAAGTGAATGCAAAACACAGAATTACTTTATAAAAAAATTATGCTCATAAATTTTCCTATTTTTTTATGAATTCTCGTACTAATTTTTATTTTTTTATTGTAGTCGATGATTTATTCAAAAGAACTTAGCCGTGGTAGAGAGAAAGCTATTCTCCATCAAGTAAATGAAGCAGAGTGTGAACGACTTGTGGAGCGATGGCAGTCCCAAGATTGTATGGAAGCCATTATGAGATTCTTTCAAAGGAAATCTAAAATGTAGCAGCTTTGACTCAGCGTTCTGGGAGTAATTTGTTTTAAATATTTAGCCAGATATTTAAATATTATTAAATTAAATATTGTAATATGTTACAATATTCCATGGTATGGGGTGTCATTTACATACTTGAATTTTTTTCTTGTCATGTAATCATAAACTTTATATTGGCTGCTATGCTTCTATTGAGGATCAATACTGTTTTGCATCCTATTTTGAAAGAATGATCTGTGACATATTCACTTCTATAACACTGTGACTGCGATAGGAAGCATTCAAATTTGTTTTGAACTTTCTGTTTTTTATTGGAATTACAGCCCCGAGTAGGTCTTAGCCTGTCATGCAATGTTTCTCCAGACAGCCCTGTCCTTGACTTTTAATTTTTCAGTTTTCATCTACCTTATCTTGGGTCTACATGGGCCTTGAATACAACATCTTTGCCACTTGGTTGTCAAATGATCTCTCAATGTGCCCAAATCATGAGAATCTCTGTGCCTTGAGGAATTTTACTGTGTTTTTATGTTTGATAAAAGCCTCTAGTTCATCGTTAATTCTTATTCTCCAACAATTGTTACTTAACTGCATGGAGCGATACATTTTCCGTCAAAAATCAATTCATTATTCACATTTCTTTGTGCCAGAGTCCCAGTTTTACATCTATAAGTTACAGTGGGACTGATAGTTATATAAATTGCTGTCAAGATCAATTTATTTGTTAATAGATTTTGATACGAGAAATAGCATTGGTTCCCCAATAGGATTCTGTTATTAATTTCTGAGGAAATTAAATTTAAAGGAAATTCTATTTAAAGTGTTTATAACTGACCATAGATGTGTAAAACTATCAACAGTTTCAAATTTAAAGTTATCAACTATCATCAGATAGTGAAAAATCATTTCCAAAAAAATTAGAAGGTAAAAATTTCAATTTTTAATTTAATCACAGAATTTTAAACTGATTAACAGTCATTTTAAAACTATTTAAAGGTATCAAATGGTTGACTATTCTTCCTCAATGTTATATGGAATATTTAATTTCAACAATGGATTTCAAAAATGAGTTATATATCTTTAAATAAAGCAAGGATGTCTAAAAAATGCATTTTGTACTTTTTTCCTTGCTTTCATCAAACCAATACTTTATATTAAATAAGCAAACAGAAAGAATGAAAGTGTTTTCACCCAAAAACCAATTGATGTACTCAGAACCGAATCATTGCATAGACAAATGAGACAAAAGTGTGGGACACAACCTAACTGGTTTTTTAAAAAGATTTATCTATAAAGAGTCCAAAAATATACAAAAACATTTCCACATTTCGAAATGTTATTGCCAATATATTTTTTTGGCTGTATTAAATGCATCTGGTGAAACATCATTCTCAGTATTAAGGTGTGTAAAAAAATTATTTACAAAACACACACAGTCATTGAAAATTAAATTCTTTAGCTTGTTTATATACCTAACAAAGTGCTTTGGATAGCATTCATAAAAGGAAATAATGAATAATTTTGCCAAATTCAGGACTAGAAAATGTAAGTTTTTTAAAATGGTACCCACATTTACATTTTTGTTAGCCATTTAATAAAATAAATTTCAATTTATAAGATTTAAAAATATATATAAATTTTATAAACAAACTGTTCAAACTTTTCTAGAAAATTAAAATTTATTGATGTGTATTAAATATATTTTATTAATAAAATTTAAGATTCATTTTAGAGTTTTTTTATTTTTTGTGTGCTGTATTTCTTGTGGGACAGGAAGGGGCCCAGTAAAAAGAAAATGCATCCGGCCCCAAGGACTTTATTCAAGGTTCCCACGGTCCTTAAAAGTCCTTAAGAACTCCTTAATTTTAGCTTTCATTTTTAAGGGCCCTTAAAACTACTTAATTTTCATCAAAGGTCATTAAAAACTCCTTAATTTTTAAACTGGAATGCGATCAATTTCTCCATAGATGAGACATTCCGTCGTCATGTGATTTCCTATCAGTTTTCTTATATGTTTTTATTCACAAATTATTTTTTGTTTGATCACTCTAAAAACTTTAGATGTACATTTTTCAAAATTAGTTTTTGTCAAATAGATTTATCTTATATTAATTTTTAGGCATTTTTAAAAACTTTATTCTGAACTGTTGTAGAGCATTTATTGAACATGCCTTGTCTGGTTCATAATCATTAAAATAGGTTCCTCAGGAAACAGGGTTTATGCCGTTATGTTGTATATTTCAAGTAGGTCCTTCTAAAAAGTTACTTTGGTCCTTAGAATGTCCTTAATTTTTGTTCTGGAAAAAGAGCAGGAACTCTTTTATTCTGACTTCTACCATATAAGAATCCACTACTGTCTATATAGTAAAGGCAATTACAATTTAACAATTCTCATAATTTATTGAGTTTTGCAAATTGATTATAGAACAACTTTCATTCTTCAGTCTTTTAATTCAAATATTTTTTCTTAGCTGTATTGAATGCTGTGTTATAATTATATTACAGAATGTTGTCTAAATTGCAATAATATTCATTCCGATTAAAAATTGTCACTTTTAAAAATAACAGGTATATTTTTAGACAAATATTTGATTTTAAATCATTAAATTTGTATTATTAATCTGAAATTCAAAAGTGCAAATGTATTTTTTTATTCTAATAATAAATTTTTTGTATTTCTATTATGTATTGAGTGTTGCATTCATTTTTTGCATAGTATAATTTGAATACCGATACTGGCTTCATTTAATTTATTCATTTTAGTAATATAATTAAAATGTAGAACACAAAATCAGGTGGACTGCTCCCACTTTTTATAAATTAGACTTTACAGTGCTATCTTAACAGTTTGATTCCACAATAACCCTCAATAACATGACTTCTAAATCCTAGAATAGCCATAATCTGAGAAAATTTTCTCCTCCCCCCCCCCTCTGGAAGCATGACTGCTGACACTCTGATAATGATGACAGAAGACTCCATTGTAAACACCTGAACAACCCCCCCCCCTTCCCCTCAGTGTTTACGACATGGTGAGAAACTCATCATTGTGTAAATGTGAAACATTTTATGGCTGCTCATTCTGCAGTGTTCCCGCGGTCCTTAAAAGTCCTTAAGATTTCCTTAATTTTAGCATTCATTAAGGGCCCTTAAAACTACTTAATTTTTATCAAAGGTCCTTAAAAACTCCTTAATTTTTAAATTGGAGTGTGATCAATTTCTCCATTCTGCCATCGTCATTTGATTTCCTATCAGTTTTCTTATATGACAGTGATTTTCTTAGTTACTTATTTGACAAATAAATAATCTTTTGTATACTTAAAAGGTTTCAAGTATTAAGTCAGCTGCCTTTTCCTAATAGCTAACAGTCATGCAGATTTTAATTAAACGAAGCATGGAGGATGGGGGGGTTGTAGATATTTCAGTTACTTATGGAAGTTTAATTTTCCTTGCATTGAATGTGTAAAATATTCTATATTTTCCCGCCAAAAGCTAGCCCCCTCTCCAGGAATGTTGGGTGCGTCTTTTGGAACATACACTTCTCCTCTCTGAAATGTGGGGAAATCCTTACCCTCCCTCCCCCCCTTGGAGGGATATGTATATACATGTATATATAAATGATATGTATATACATGAAAAGTGTGATGCAGTTTACTGTGAGTCAAGTCTTTTGTTCACAGTAAACTGCATCACACTTTTCTCAAAATTTAGAAAAAAATATTCAGAAAATTGCTATAGTTCTTATGCATGTTGTGGCAGACTGTAGAACTACATTGCATCTTTCTGAATTATTTTAGAAAGAAACTGCATTTTTTTTTTCCAAAATCAGACTAAAGTGTGATGCAGTTGTACAGTTTACTGGGAACAAGAATGTCTAATTATTAACATTAAAATGGCTCATCTAACTGTACACTGACATTTAGTTGGCCTTATGTTGTCCCCTCCTAACATTTTGTTAGCATACAACCAATAGCCAACTGTTGGCCAACATACCATAGGGGATGGAACATCATAAAGTTGCTAGCTGGGTACCTGACAAACTACAGACACATTATGAATCCTTAGGCAGCAGGGTTGATTAAAAATCACAATTTTTTTTTTAAATCAAAAAAGTCCGATTTTTTTTATTTAAATCAGATATTTGAAATTTAAATATATTTAAGTATAATATTTGATACAAGAAAAATTAAATTGTTCAAGTTAGATGTCTGAATCAATTAATTATTTTTTTATATATAATAAAAAATTCATATAACTAAAATAAACAAATATATATAATATATAAGAATAATTCATAAATGAGTAGAAAATAATTACTTGCAATATAGGGTTTTTTGCTTGTTTGAATTATCTATATCATAATTTAAATAAAGGATGCTTCATGTTAATTTATACATTTTACTCCTTCAACCATAGAATTATTAGAAAGATGAGGGTAGACTAAGGGCTAAGTAATCCCAATAGTTTTTTTTATGAAAATTTTACAACCAACTTTTTATTTTTGTGGCAGTGGTTAAATGTTAAATGATTTATAAACAAAAACAAGTTTAGCTGCTTTGTCGTTTCCAAGTCTGTTTCGAAATTTAGATTGCAATAATCCATATGTTAAAAAAATCCTCTCGATAGAAGCAGTGGATGCCCTTGCAGTCAACAATTGATAAAATGTCTGGTCCAGGTGTTCAATTTTTCCCTTTTTACTTGAGAAAAAATGACTTTTCCACCAATCAAGTGGGGAAATCTTACTAATCACTTTTTCATTAAAAAGGAATTCATAGAAAGGATCAGATTTTCCAAGGAATTTCATGAGAACAGAAATAATATCAAGGGAGTACTTTTCATTTGCAAATATAAAAGATTCTTTCTTTCCCAAATCGATCAGATTTTTTTCACAAAAAATGAGGGTCTACTTAATAAGCTAAGAAATAGAAAGCTCCCAGTGCTTGCTGGTATCGCTTATTAAAAGCTGATAAATTGGATTTATCATTATCCACATCTTTTAAGTTTAATCTCCAAAGTTTTCCAAACATGTACAGCTTCAGCAATAGTACAAATATTTTTTTGAATAGAGTCTAAAGCTACAGCATTAGGTTCCAACCGTTTTAAAAGATTTTCTGCATTTCTTTTCAGTCCAATATTAAATACTTAATAATACTATCCATTTTGTCCCTTGCTCCTCACAAATTTTCAACAGAACAAACCAGTTCGTTATGTATTTGGTTAAAGAATCGGCACACATCCCATGGCAAAACTAGTTTTAATCTGCCTTGTTTATATTTGGAATTAACAAAGTGGTTATTCCTAAAATATTTAAGGTGCTATTTTAATAATCTAAGGACAGGCAGGGTGTAGCAGCCTCCTGAAACAAACCATCTGGGAGCAACTCTGGGTTGTCAATATTTTTTTAATGTGCTTATTACTAACAACTTTCTTTTAAAAATTCAGTCTTTAAAAATTGATTTAAATGAATGATTTTTTTAAATCAACTGATTTAAATCAGGCTGATTAAAATCGCTCAACCCTGCTAGGTAGGTTTTTTTTATAACCTGCACTCGAGTGAGTTCCTCATAAGAACTGAAATTCCAACCAATAGTATTAATATATTTGAAACTAGATTCACTGCACCCTTTTATTCTAAGATATTCATCATAAGAAATCCTACTTCTCTAAAGTAGTGGTTCTCTGTTATTATTCTGCAGAAAGCTAATGTTCTGCATAAAATTGCAATATATTTTTAAATCCTTAGTTTTCTCTAGGTTACTAGTGATTGAAAAAAAATGGATTACTTTTTATAAAAATGTGTTGTTTAGTAAAGATAGGCGTGCGGTAGGTGTTCATGCAGGGTGTGCAGAGAGCAACAACAATAATAATAATAAAACCATAAAAATGTACATTAAACACTTCTCTAACGTTTATTATTCACTTGTACACAAAATCCATACGTCTATCCTTATTACTAATAAAATAACGAAAAGCTTATATTTCCAAGAAAAACTTATATTTTCAGCAAAAGTAGCACCACACGGCGCCCGCCGCTGCGGTGCCTCATCAGGATTCTCCTGGGTACCGACAAACCGAAAGTCTAGTCCACGTGCAGAGGATTTCACTGCACGCTGGCGCAATAGAACAAACTGTTTCTCGTTCGGTCGGTGGATTAAATTATATTTATTAATTGTTTTTAACATTTGGAAATCGTATATTCTGCGAAAAACATCTTCACAATTTTTAAAAACAAAACCGGGGATATGGTGTTACATAATATAACTTATATACTGTCTGTAAGACACAACGAATGGTAAAATTTGTACTGTTCTGTTAGAATTCGTTTCTGTTTTGTCTAACAAAACAAATTGTTTTTCAGCTAATTATTTCAATAAATATAATGCATCACCGAAATTACTTTACCCCACTAAAACATTTCCCTTTATATTGATGAAATACTTTTTTTATATCTCCATGAAAACCAAATTTTACAATATATAAATTTAAACATTAACCGTCTGGCCAGTTAATCCGTTAAAAAACCAAAAGCGTTTCAGCACGTAAGTCCCCTCTCAACTACAACGCTTAATAAACCGTACCTTCGGATGATTGTGAATGCCAAGTGCAGGAAAAATAGCTGCACTTGCCTCAGTACTATAGTATGCTGTTCTTCTCCAGTAGCCCATACATATAAAGCGTGATTTTCTATTAGTGCGCAGTGCGTACACATAAAAATTTCTTATGTTTGTTTGCTTTTGAACGCGCTACGTGGTGCAGCACCTAGTACCGCACGCACTGCGGGAATACAAGTAAGCAAATCAACATAATATTTGAATATATTATAAATAATATTTATTATATACCATATAAAGATAGGTAGACATAGGAGCAGAAAATTATTGTCCCTCATAATTTTGCCAGGGTGTGCAATGCACATATGGACCGCACGCCACTGGGCGATCTATTGTTTTCCTTGCCCAAAAAGTTTTGGACCAACACCCAAAGCCAGAGGAACGCAAAAACAAATTTGCATTAAGAGTCACACTCTATGACAAAGAACTTGAGAATCACACCGTGGACCACACGCCACTGGTTCTACTATACTGGTTCTATTAAATATTTTTTTTTTTCTCTTTGGTGATTTAGTATATTTTACTCTGATATTTTAAAAATATAAATGAAATTCTTGAAATATATTGTTAGTGTTATATAAAAAGGGCCAAATTAATGTATCCCTTATGCAATTTTGTCGTCTAATTTATAACAATTACTCACCTTAAGCTTTGAAAGCAATTGGATTTGATCTGAAAGAAAATTTCTTTGGTGGGAAGAATAATTGGTGTTGTTTATTTAATATTTTTATTTATAAGCTTTCTGTAATTCCGTAAAGCGTTTATAATGAATGAGATAGCCATATGTACTAAAATAAACGAACAGCACATCTATTTGTTCCAGTACATAATTTCTTCTTTGAATACATACATCTTTAATGCTGATGAAATCTGTGTTTCCTTGTAGTCGATTGCAGCGTTTTCATCTTAATTATGTATTATTTCAACAAGCACAACTGCAGTCACAGACAGGGGACCTTCGCATTCTTTTGCCTATTAAGGAAACATTAAAACACATATCAATTTCTCCAGAAAACTATAGTTATCCATAAGAAAAAATTGCTATAGAAGTACCGTAATTTCGAACGTATAGTCCGCGGACTATCGTTCGATTAATCAGGGGGGGGGGGAGCACGTCGCTCGAATGGCAGATGATCAAATGTAAACAAAAGCACGACTCACGAGATATCAAGAAAACATCGTACCGCTTCGGTAATAAGCCATGAAACAAAAATACAACCCATAAAGCAGAACGAATCAGTAGTAGCCAGTAGCGCAATCTTAAAGCGTGTCCTGGAGTACGGAAAAATATCGAGAGTCACTATTGACAGCTGTAGGAAATTCATTGCCCACTAGTACCATACTAGATGACGCTACTGAGTATATTTGTAACCCCGCTTGGACCGAGAGATCGAATGTAACCTTCGAAGCGAAAGGATGGGCGATAAGCTCTCCCACTGTACCAAAGCATGTAAATAGCGCGTGTAAATAAAAGCAGCAAAACTAACCCGTTGGCTGATCATTGTGTAATTAAGGTGTAAACAACCACGAAAACACCACTGAACCACCGGATCGAAAGAATATGCACAACAGCTCCGATTGACAACACAGAGTGGATGGGTTCAAGACCGAAGGTCATTTCACCACGAGGATCACTTGTAACACAGTGTTTTGTTTTCAAAGTTTTGATTGGCGGTCATATTGGCCATTCATTATGTCTGTAAAACATCGTCGCAGTTTGACTGCCGATTTCAAGCTAAAAATCATTCAGAAGGTCGACGAGATGGCAGTAAGAAATTGGCGCAAACAAAAGGAAACAGTAAAAATATGAGAAGAGAGCGATCCAATCGTCGTGGAAAAATACGATGGCCTGCATTAGAAGACGATTGACATAGCTGGGTTCTCGAACAGAGAAACGTTGGCTACTCTGTTTCTTCCGTTAAAATTCGTCTCCGAGGCAGAAGAAATGATTTCAAATTTTAAAGGTGGAATTGAGTCTAATCCAGACTTTTCGGCACTCTACTGTACTTAGGTTTTTATTCTTAAAATGATTTAAGATTGTCATACTAAAATACTAGATTTTGCACGTATAGTCCGCGGATTATCTAGTAGTGCGACCTTTCTGATAATTTATGAATTTTTTTAAATAGAAAATCGCATACGCGGACTATACGATAGTGCGGACTATATGTGCGAAATTACGGTAAACCTTTTAAAAAAAAAAAAATAAATAAAGAGGAAAAGAGAACAGAAAAGTATGTAATCACTCTTTTTCTGTTTTAAAAAATCTGTTTGCAAGTCTAATAAAGGATAATGATATAGTTATCATTTTTTACAGATTATCCATAAAATTTATGACTTCGGGTTTAATTTTACATATAAACTGAAAATTTTTACAATTTTTGGCACTATGAATTTGAAAATTTTCTAAAAAGAACAGTGAATTTTCACTATAGTAATTTGTTGGAAATTGAAAAATCTTTAATTTCAATAGAAATGTACATACATTATTTGTTTGTTGACTTCAAAACTGCCTATGATAGCATTAATCGAAAAGCTCTTATAGCAGCTATGAAGGAGTTCAAAATACCTGAAAAAATAGTGAAACTGATTTGCCTGACATTAAACGAAACCAAAATCATGGTTTAAATACAGAATAGTCTCTCACAACCAAAAGAAATTAAAAATGGTGTGAGACAAGGGGATGCCTTGGCATGCCTCCTCTTTAGTTTGGGTCTCAAAAAAGTAGTAAGAGATGCAAACGTCAACACCAGAGGAAATATCTTCAGCAAATCCACTCAACTGTTGGCTTTTGCAGATGACATAGACATTATTGTGAGAACACACGCAGCATTAGTGCAGTCTTTTCTATGTCTAGAGAAAGAGGTTCTTGAGATGGGCCTCAGAGTAAATGAAAATAAGATTAAATATATGCCAGGCGCAAAAACTGGGTATGTAAGTGAACATCTGGAAATGGAAGGATATAAATTTGAGGCTTCACCTATTTAGGATCTGAGGTAAACAACAAAATGTAGTTCATATGATATACAAGTGTATAAAGCAATAGATATATGTATCCCATAATACATAATGGTATAAAACATAAAAGCTTGTATATAAAATATAGTTCATTATGTGTGACATGTAATAGACACCCGTATAAAATGTTAGATGTTTATATCATATGGGATCGACAGGACAGGCAAAAGTCATTTATCCCTTTTCCTGAGAAGAAAAAAAAAGATCTTTACCTTTAAGAGTACTGCAAGAGATGAAAGTCTGTTCTCCTTTTACTTGCAGTCTCTGATCTCCCTAAAATAAAAATTTACACTTTAATAATATGTAATAAGGAATTTTATTGCTATACACTCATTATACTGGGATGCTGTGGGCAGAGCCTGCTTTAGAATATTGTGGATATAGATGCAAGTCAGGTGGGAGGCTTCCTTTCCTGAACCATAATCGAATACAAAAATCAATAAGGTAAAACTGACTTTATTTTAGAAACAGTGCTGTACCGTTCAACTAGAGTATTCATCACTAGCTGTGTACACAGAGTGTGGGGTGAAAAAGACACTCTTAGCTTGGTAAAAAGAATCTGACTTTTTTTTCCCGCTTCCTCCCACAAACACACACACACACATCTTTAAAATATATCTGTGCACTTTTATTAACAAAAGAGTGTAAATAAAAAACTATAAAAATATTATCCGTTGGTAAGGAATGTTCGAAAAATATTAATTATTAAATTTTGGTTATAATTCTGTTTTCTTAACTGATTTTGCTACTTCACTGAACTTTCGCATCAAGAAAAATGCACAGTTATCCCTCGTTTTTCGCTGTTCATGGGGACCAGAATCTTCCGCGAAAGCTGAAAAGCCGAGAAGTAGGATTTGATACTAAGAATTTTCGTGTATGCGGGTACACGAATGTTTTGAATATGTAAACAGTATTGATACTTTACACATTTAAGACAAAAATGACAACAGTATACGTATTTACTGAAACGTGTCAGTGCTCATTAATGAGGTTCATTACAAAACCTTAGAGAGTAATGAACATTCATCATCATTCGTTTCCGAGAGAGGCTAAGAGTCTCGTGTGGGTGGCGGAGGAAAGGATCTCGCTCGACTCGTAGAAGTTTTAGACTCACTCGGAGACACTTCTGCTGGAGGCGCTGACGGTAGAGCCGGGGGATTTTACCTTGGAGAGAAACAGGGTGATGGGTAGTGGTTGTCTTTGTTTTTCTTTTTCCTTCAAAATTCCCCTGCACAAGGACATAACCCCTTCAACGCGATGGCTGAACTCGACAGCTCGAACCCTATTGTCGTCCATGTCTTGTGCCAATTCTTGCCATGCTGCACAATGGTTGCAGATCCTCCAGGGTAAGGCCACGCTTTTCAGTTTGTTCTTCGTCTTTTCATTTTCTTCCTTACTTTCAGACTTTGTCATCTCAAGACTCGTGGTACGTACTCTGAGTCCACTCATCTCTTTGTTTGACATGCAGGGATCCTTCTCTCTCGCGCATCAACACGAGACAACGCTCCTCTCCGCAAGGGGGCTGCCGACAGGGTTGTATTTTTTCGTTTTTATTTTATGATGACTATTTTGGGAAAACCCGCGAAGCGGCAAAACATGAAGCGCGAAGTGGCGAAAAAATACTGTAAATTGTGAAGAACCGAGTGACTTTTTTCATTTGTCAATTTAAAAAATGGTATTTGATAGATCTGAGACATTCAGATGGCAGGGGCTCTCTGACCTTTAACAGTGTTTACATTTGGGCAGCGACTCGTTTGAAAATTGTTTCAGAAAGATTTAGAACAAAATAAAGAAAGTGGCAGATTCGGGGAAAGGTGAAATGGGATTTCCTGGAATTCAGCAAAAAAAAGATTGTTGCCTAAAGAAATGGTGTTTGGGGCCTAATAATAAATCAGTTCTTAGCTGTTTATTAATAAAGTATTAAATTAATAGACGATTCCTAAACTATTGCCTCTTGATAGCATGAAATGTTTTATACAATATTTGCTCAACGAGTGAAACTCAAGTACTGCCATCTGCCGGCAGCGCCCATAGACTAAACATAGGTTTTCACAAAATTAAACATAGTTTTTGCATAATTAATACAAAATATCTGCACAGATCAATTAAAAGGATAAATTTTTTACAAGTGATAATTTCTGCATAAAAAGTATGGATATTAGTAATTATTAAATGGGAGATTTTCAACAAGTCATTTCTACATAAAAAAAGTACCAATATTAGATTAAAAAATATTAGAAAGAAATGAGATAATTAATAGTATTGCATGTGATTTCTGCCGTTATTATTTGTTTATTAAACGGTTTTAATAAAACGTATCCACT